>APFE031073809.1:0-10474 GCA_000404065.3 Pinus taeda | reverse complement strand
CACAGGGAGATAACAACAATTCATATTCAAGTTTATCGAAACAATTTAACTATGATCAAGATAGAGAAAAGTCTACAGGACCTGAGGAGAAGCGAGATGTCAGGGTCCAGTGTGGAAGCCCCATGCCCAGTGGAGTCCTCAGACGAGTGAAATAGGTTTCTAGTCAGAAGTTTATTATATGTCGATTAGCCTTTACTTTCCTAAGTTGTTGTTTATTATAGATAGAACAACAAATGTTGTATGGATGGTGGAAAAATACTTATTGAAATTTTGGACATCCTTTAATGCTGATAGGTGGCCAACCTGGTTTCCTACGGCAAAGTTGAGGCCACTTGTTACTACTGTGAAAAACTTGTTAGTGGTTTGATAATATTAATAGAGAAAGTACTACCAAGCTTACAAAAAAAAGTAAGAAGAATAATAATAATTGTAATATTGAATATTACAATTTTAATAAGTTTCTACATTAGGGAAGATCACCAAATCTATAATAAAATTTGAATTCATAGAATTGTGGTAAATGCCTAAGGTTAGATCTTTATTGATTTCTAAAATAAAATTAATGATTCAAAATTTATTTTATAAAGCATCGATCGAGCCATAGCACTCGATCGAGCTCTTATTAACCACGTATATGGATTGATTGAGGGTTTATGAAACCCTTAATAAAGCTATTTGAATTTGAAATTTAAATTCTCAATTGAGCACTATAATTTGTTGATCAAGCCTTTGAAGTCCTAAAATCCACAATTTCAGCACCCCTTTTACAAAATTTCCTCCAACACCATTTTGTAACCTAGCGGACTTAGGAAAAAAATTGTTGTTAGGTGGCGAAGTTGATCATGATGGATTCATGAAGGAATAATCTATCCAATGGCATATGAGTTTGACTTTTTTGAATTCATATGATATTTTTCATCTAATTTCTTTTAAACATAATACTTGAAATTTTTTTGAATAGTTTTAAAGAGGTTGAATGAAAAATCAATATCATAAAATATACATAAAAAGATAAATTCAAAAAATACCACTATCTTTGTTTACGAGTCCTCTCCAAAAGGGTACTCTTGGTTTTTCAATTTATTTAAATAGTTGAAAAATACCTTACACGAACACATGTGTTTACAAAATGTAGTTGAAATATTACTTCGCCAACTTCAAAAAATAATAAAAAATATAATTTTGCATAAAGAAATAATTTTTTAATATGAAAAAAAGTGTCTCTCTCCTGTAGATCAGCCATGATATAAGTATTATAATATTAATATAATATATATATATGATATATATAGATATATATATATATATATATATTACTATATAATATATATATTATATATTTAAATTACACATTTTAGACTAAGTTATGCTACATGAACACACACATACCTCTTAAGATATATGAAAATTTGCAAGGACACAAATTTCATTTAATGGAAAATTGACATATTATATGATAGTAAATATTTTTACAAAAATATCATCAGGACAACAACATAATTCTCCACAATTTTTATTTTTACTCCGAATCAAAATTCATAGTGCCTATATGAATTTTGAGGGCTTCAATTTGATAAAAGAAGAAAAACTTGAAATTTCATCGCCACATTTTACCCAAAAGTATAACTCATCATGCATTCACCCTTATATAGTATTAATTTGTTCTCTAGATATATGATTTATTCTTGAAGCGAATTATTCAAATGAACACTAATTATTCCTTTTTAGTTTAAAATATATGAAGCTTACATTTTTGTAGTTCTATGTCTTTTATTTATTCGCATTAAGGATTATTGATAATTTTAATTATAGTTTCACTATATAAATTAAATTAGTTTGCGTTTCAACATAGCTTCGTATAAATTCATTTTTACTTATTCTTCACCAATTACAATGCTTTTTGGTTTTTACTTTGTGTATTATATTTTTGTACATTTTTTCTACCATATGTTTTTATATGATATATTAATTACATAATTGTATTGTATTTTACTAGTCGCTTAACTTGTAGATTAGGCTCATTAATATAAACATTAGTTTTAGGATAAACTTTAGATTAACAATAGGATAAACCCCTGCCTTTTCTTTCAAAAGAGGAAAATACATTCATGCCAACATAGCCTATAAACCTCTTGCGAGTGACCATCCCAAAGAAATTGGGCTATTTAAAGAGTCTTGGTCTAGGTCACGTGCCCTTTGTTGATTAGGGTCTAAAAGTTTATGCCAATAGCACTATATACCGGTATATCAACTAAATATACAATATCAGTTGAATCTATAAAATGGTGCAATATATCATTCGTTAACCTCATAAATGTAATTGGTGCATTACATAGGCCAAACGACATTACTAACCACTCATACAAACATTTCTTGGTTCTGAAGGCAATTTTCCAGTATTTTCTTCTTTGACTTGAACCTAGTGATATCCATACTTTAAGTCTAGCTTGGTGAAGTATTTCACTTGCTACAATTGATCTAGTAGATAATCGATCCTCAACAAGGGGTACCTATTCTTGAGTTTGATTTTGTTCAATGCCTTGTAATCAATAAAGATTTGCCGAGTCTCATCCTTCTTTGGCCTAATGATGATGGGTGACCCACATGGTGATGTACTCAGTTCAGTTACACCCTATTCCAGTAGTTTTTGCAATTGTTTCTTCACCTCACTTGCTTCTATAGAAAATTTATTATATAGCCCAATGTTTGGCAATGGGGAGTCCGAAAATAGTTGGATGTTGTGCTTCACTTCCCTCTTAGGTGGTAACCCTTTAGGATCCTAGAACACATCCCTATATGCCTATAAAAAATCTTCCAGTTGTTGTTTCTATTTCTTAGTACACCCCTCTATGGATGCCTTTCCTCTCAAATACTCTTCTACAGATTTATTTTCTCTTAAAAATTGTAAACCTTACTTCTTTCTAGAATTGATAGATTTGTTTGCTTGGTTGGCACTTACCAGCAAAATCTTTAACTTGTCTTTGTGTGCATTGATGGTTAATTATTTCCCATCCTTGTCGAACTGGTAGAGGTTGGTTCCCTGCATGAATATTGCATATCAAATGTAAATATAAGGGCTTCCAAACACAACTCCACATACATCAAGGGGATTGCATCTAGTTCTACTTCATGAATAAACTTAGCACTGATGGAAAATCTAATTTGCATTATTTTGTTACCTTCAACTCTACATATTTATTTACCCATCCCAATGGTTATGGGATCAGATGATCAGGAACTTTCAATCCCAATTCTTGACCAACTTTGTTACAATGAGATTCACTTGCAATCTTGAGTCAAACAAAACATCAATCTTTGTCTTCTTGACCTATATCTTTATGTGGAAGAGTTTGATCATTTATTTCTCTTATTGTTGTTAAAGGCTACTCAGACTTGCCTCCTTCTACACTGACATACAAACAATCTTCTAATCCACATTTGAGCTACTTTCAACTCAGTTCCTCGAATTGGTGACCATGGGATTCTTCTTCTTATTATCTTTCTTTTTTTCTTTGGGTTAAGCTCTCAATGCAATTTTGAACACTTCTCCAATGTATGACCATCAATTTTGTAATGGTTGTTGGGATCCTTGCACTAGTGTGCTATGTAGGGAAAGTTTTCAAAATGGAAATTGATTTTGAAGTTTAGAAACCTCGCTGAATATTACTAGTTCCTAATATGAAAACTATAAATACTTGGAGTTATCTCAGTAAATATATTCAAATTTCTAATGATTTTATATATAATGTATATAAAATTTTTGTGATCTTTAGTAGAATAATTTTATATTATAAAATTTAGGTGAACCATTTTTAGAAAAAATGAAAATTGTCGAATCCATTTTTTAGAAAAAAAACATGGAAAATTAGCCCACCTACAAATATTAGTCTCTAAAATTTTCCATGGAACTTCTATGGCTATCGTATTTTTATATTCCCCCCTTTCCACTTCCCCTATCCCTCCTTAAAAGTAACTTGTTTCCCCTTCTGCTTTGCTCCACTTGATTTCCCTTTTTTAAGGTCTATGTTCTCTAGGTATTGTGCCTATACACAAGCCTCATCTACCGATTTGTGCTTGAATAACATCACTTTCTTTCACATATGGTTTTGTAAACCCCTAAAATACATGATGAGTACATATGGGTTCTTTGGGGAGATACTAAACATTATGGTGGATATTTATGAACTCTGTAATGTACTCTTGTATGCTTTGCCCTTGATTTTGCCTAAAATAGTGCCACCAGATCCATTTGTCCTCTACATACCCAATAGGGTAAAATAGTGACTTTATGAGGTTTTGAAATCCTCCCACTTAGTCACTAGAGGATCTCCCTCCAACCTCAAGGTCTTCGCATGGATTTCCCACCAAATCAAGGCATGCCCCTCTAATTTTAGCCCCAAAAATGAAATATTTTGTCCTTCCTCAATATGATGGACATTGAAATACACTTCTAAGTGTTGCAACTAGTGATATAGCTTCAAAGCATCGATATCACCTTGGTACAACTTGATATTGACCTTTGCTTCCATTTTGAATAGGGACTGTGAATGATTCACAACACTTTAACTAGGTTAATATTTTTGGGTCCCTTCTTTGGTTAGTTCTATATTTCTTGTCGATCTCCTAACCTCCCCTTTGGGTTTTCCTCTGCATTAGAAGCCCCAGATTCTATAAATAGACCATGTTTATTACTCAAGGATGACATGAGGAGTTTTACATTACAGTTTATATCTACGAATTATGCTTCCAAATAAAAAAAGCCTATCCCCTGCAAGGTTGGGAGGGTTATTCACGTACTCATTGGCCATGACTAGGCTTTTATGACTTTTAGCTTAGTCAATTTAGATCCCCTAAGAATCTCCACAATATCTCTAAACAATCCTACATTGATACCAATATGATCTAAAAACTAGCATGGATATTCCATTGGATAGTTCATCACAACATATATGATAAAACTATATTTAAGAATTTGAAATCTACATGATTAGGGTTTTATTTTTCTTTATATTTCTCGATCTTTAGATTACGATTAATTATGTATGCATGCAAATTAAAATTATGCAAAAAATAGAGAACAGTGAAATTAAATCTCACAAACTAGCATTGGCACAAAATATGACCTGGGAAACCTTTTTGCAAGAAAACTCAACAGGAAAGTGAGGTCGCTCTATTCTCTTTCTCTAAATAGAAAATGATTATCAGTACAAAGAAGTATGGCCTATGGCCCACGGGCTACTACAATGCAAAAATACTCTCTATGTGCTCTATATCCTTTCCCTCTAGACTATTTTTGCTCATCTATGGAATAAATGCACTTAAAACAAATGGAACCCCTTTTTCTCTTAGTGGCCTGATTATAAGACAACTTGACAACATACTAGTGATTAGGTTTGACTACATCAACTATTAACTAGAGTTACAAAATGGACTCTTCTGAATCTTCTTCATCATAAACTTATGGCTAACCCCTTTTTCATGAATAATGGGGATTGGCATGACATCCTCAAAAATTATGGTAGTAAAAACAGGAAAGTCAACTTTTGAGTGGCATAAATTTTGCATACAGACTTCGATTGAGGTTATTCTTGCATCATTGGAAATGTCTTTGTGTGTATGATATGAAAAGAAGTTGCCACACTAAACCAACAATTTTTTACCCCCAAAAAATATTATTTGATGCCTCAAAATGCTCTTGAAAGTTTTCAGAGCCTTATTTTCCAAACCGGGTCTTGCCAATAAAAATGGTCTTGTCAGTTTATTCCTTCACCTTTCCCACTCTAAAAGCATCAAGATGGATGAAAAACAATATAATAATCGAACTTAGATTATTGGGGCCTAGATCATCTCATGCTCTTGTTATGGTTAATTCTCCCTTGTTTTTCATGAAGGGAGCCTTCAAATAAAATGATCATGTTGGGATTCTTAACAAATTAACTCAAGAAAGGTTAAATTCTCTCAAATATCAACTTAAAATTTTTTGGATTAATTCAACAGACATTTTACAGGCAATGATATCTCTTATTTTTGAAAGGGCAGTGTTGGACAAATAAATGCGAGCTAAAATGTATATATATATATATTTATATTATATATATATATATTAATATATATTATATATTATATAATATGTACATGGAATTCATCAAAGATCAATATGTGATTGTCATATATGCATTGTAATGTTACTTCAAGCTTGTTGCATCAAATGTTTCTCCTGGATTTTCGTCAATCATATTTTGGCATGCCTAAGATTACAAAAAAATATCATAAGTCCTTCTCATCTCCTACCTAAATTCAATGCACAAACATGACACTGTACCTCCCAATGTCTGCCTCAAATCCTCTTCACTAAATTCAACAAGCACAAAACTTAAAAGAAACTTTAGACATGCATGTTCTCGGCCCAATGGATAACAACCCCGAGATTCGAACCTGCCATTTGTCATTATTCCCATGCAGCTAGGTAGATATTTATGGGATGTTGGGTAGAAAGTGTGAGAAAAAAGTCAACCTCTCTCTTTTCATGAAGATAATGTGTCTGATGGTCAGCTCAGTAACAAATTATGTTTAGTGAGCGAATTTTTCGACAACCAACAATGTTTAAGGGTAACTAGATATTAATCGGAGTACCAACATTGTTTAATGACATATATTAATTATAAAAATTTCTACACATTATTATATAAAATTAGGGAAGCTTGATTATCCACATGGCATTATTCTCAGAGTTAGCAGAGATTATCATTGAGAGTGGGATAAATGGCATTAAGGCTAAAATAAGACATTAACCTTTTTTCCAATCAAGTGTTTACAAATTAATTTTTTAAAATATAACAAAAGTACGTTATTTATTTCTAAAGTTTAACATTAGGTTTTGTATAAGTCAAATCTAAACTAATAGCAACCAAATTTCAAATCGATTGCTAGAGTCCTGCATGGGTAGAGACTAATAAATATCAAAATGTTTACTACGTGATATATCTCACATTGCCAAAATTATATAAAATAAATATTAAAACTAACTAAATTATTGTTATTATCTATTATATAAAAACATATGAATATCATTAATCTAAACATCTAACATTTAAAAACATGAACAAAATTATTAGCCATGAAGATTGTATTCTACTTTATCATATAGAGTTTGAATGGTAAATATTTTATTACAATATCATGGACCCAAACATGGATATTAACTAAGAAACACATGCAAAAGAAACCAAGTCATTCATATGAACATTATATTAATCAATTAATTTTAGAGAAAAAAGTATAACTAATTTGAGATAATCCAACATTGTTAATTTATGTACTATACAGAATACTTTTGTAAATTAATGAAAGTTAAATCCCTATCCATTCACCGTTTAATAATATTCTGAGAGAGGCACTCTAAACCTAGTATGGGAGAGTGTTGCATTAATGGAATTAAAAAAAATAAAGTAATTAATTTCACTTGTTATTCTATTTCATTTTTCACAATGAGTTGATATATAAATTTAAAAAACCATTAATAATTAAAGAAAAGGTTTAGTATGCTTATATCATCAAAATATTTCAAACATCATGTGAGTTAAAACATTTTTAATCAAACATATTAGTGAATAAAGAGTGAGAGAAATATTATTCCATTAATAGGCTCTTTCTAATTCAAAGTATGAGTGAGATTTGTAATTCTATTAATGCTTAATCTAGATTTGATATATAAAATTTCAAAAAATACTAATAACAAAAATAATTAAATATATGCAACAGTAAAAAATACTAATAACATAGATATTCAATGTGTGTATAAGGATGTCTGCTTGGTGTAGCTCAATTGGAAATGGCCGTGGAAATGAAGTCTTGCCGAACCAAAAGTCTTGGGTTCAAATCTTGTGTTATCCCCCTAATCGGGGTTAGAAGTTGGACATTATGAAGATGTAGCCCTACCAAGCTTACAAAAAAAAATGTGAATGTGTAGATAAATATATAGAGTATATTGGTGCAAACCTTTCTTCAATTTCTACACTCAAAAACAAATTTGCATCTAGGGAATTTTAATCCCTATCATCTCTTAATTAAATTAAAATTTTAAACCTCATTTCAAAATTACAATCAAATAACCTTAAACATAACATTTTATAATAACTATCCTTAAAAAATGATATAAAACAATACCAACTCCAAATCTCACCCATTTAACTCCAACTACTTCATAATAATTAATCTCCCATTACTCCATAATAATTCGGCCCATTTTCTAACAGCCAACACTACTAATAGTTTGTGTATGAGACCTAAATATCAAGGCTTTACACGCGAAATTGTAAAATGCATCTGCAATACATCAAACTTTTCTATATATATTTAATGGCAGTCCCTAAACATAAGGCACTTCTCTAGATGTAATGGCAACTCTTTAAACCTTTGAACGTAAAGCAAATTTGTAATAGTTACTGTTTGAAAAAACAGTAGCGTGCCATACACGTTTAATGGTCATAGTTTGAAAATACAACAAATTTGTACCCGCTATTGTTTGAAAATACAGTACAGCATGGTGTTAGTGGATATTGCAATTTTCCTCTATTTAATTTCAACTTTTCAAGGAGTCAATTTGGTCTATTTTTAAAGCGTCTTTTGACTCAAGGATTTTTTTAAATACTTCTATTTAATTTCAACTCTTTATGGAGTCATTTTCTTATACTTATAAGACATAAAATAATTTTGAATTAATTAGAAAATTATAAACACAGGCAAAGTCAAACCCAAACAGCTTTATTAGCTACTATCCAATTCAACATAATTCATTATTATATTATATAATATATTATATATAATAAGTTCTATTTTACTTTTCTATAACCTAAAAATAAAATATATATATAATTATTTATATAAAATAGAATATTCTATTTATTAAATTACACCACACTTTTTATCTCTTAAGTATTTTTCGATTTTTATTAAAAAGACCCATCATTTTCTGACATTTTGTAATGTAATTATTATTTATGGTTATCTCATACAAATATTTCTAATACTGACAATATGTCATGCAACATTTTAATATAAAATAGCATGATTATATTTATACACATTAATTTTTAATAATTTAAATTTTAATAATAATAAAGAATATAATTTTTTTAAATACGTATTTATAAAAAAACAATTTAAAAATGTGTTTTTCATTTTTATATATTATAACTCATGAATGGAAGTAGGAAATTTTAATGAAATGTTTTTCATTTTTATATGTTATAATAACTAGGGATTTTCATATTTGTCAGAGTGTTGGACATTTTGTTTTTCTGGTTAATTTGGAACAATATTAGATGCTTTTTGGTACTCAAAAGAAGTTATGTCGCCCAACTAAATATTATAGTCAATGACACGTTGAAAGTGATTTTCGTTTTGTAACGGCTGTACATTTCAAGGGATTTTCATATTTGTCACCGTGTACCCCATTTCCTTTTTCTTGATAATTAGAAACAATACTAGATGCTCTTTCAACGGCATATTTTGTTTTTCTCCTTGAATGGTTACATTATCATTTTTCAATATTAGTTATTTTTACTTAAATGAATTTCAAAAATATATGTTAAAATTTTAAGCTTTTTTATAATATATTTTCTATATATATTATCATTGTTGATTTTCAACTGGCAAAAAAAAATAATTTAGATGTTAAGAATGTTTTGTAGGATTTTGATATGTAATAAATTGACTCGATCGAATCACTAATTATGGTAAAATTTAAATAACAATTTTAATGGTATATTTTTAAGGAGAATATAATAATTGTATTTTTATGAATTTAGTGGCTTATTTGAAGTAAAAGAATAGGAACCACTGATTCTTGAAAAAAAAGGAATTTTATTAAAAAAAATAGCCTTGGAAAGTTGTAGTTTAATTTTCTTCAAAAGTAATGTTTATTTAAGAAAAACATAACCATTAGCTTCATTAAAGTTTATGTGAAATTTGGGATTGGTGAAAATTATTATTATTATCTCATTATTTATTAATTAATCATTATAATAATCATAATTATCAATGTTAACTATGTTTTATAGAATTAATTATGATTAATCATGGTCCAATATTGCATTGTGACAAAATTGTCTTATTATCAAAATCAATCATGGTCAACGATGGTCAGCCATATTTATTTAAGGGTTTCTAATATTTTTCTTAGGGTTTATATACCCTCGGTTTATATTTTTCACCTGGGTTTAATATTGTTCTATTGGTTTTATAATCCCTTGGGTTTTAGTATTAATCCATTGGGCTTATAATATCAATCATGGTCAACCATGATTAATCATGGTCATCCATTGTCAACCATGGTCAATCATGGTCAACCATGTTTTATAAAATCATTGTCAACCATGGTCCAACGTCACATTTTGACAAAGATTCTCTCAATATGAAAATCAACCATAGCCCAACGTCACAATGTGATGAAGATTGCCTCGATATGAAAATC
>APFE031073802.1:10705-22127 GCA_000404065.3 Pinus taeda | reverse complement strand
CAATGACCTTGCTCAATTTGTCACAAAATCTAGTTTCGCTCAAACACGATGACAAATCAAACTGCTCCACAACTACCAACACATAACTTTGTTTCTTTCAAGAATGTATTTCCAAACCCTAGTCATCACATTGTCAACATTATCGTCAAAGATACACTGCGAAAACATCTCTATCATCATGGTTTTTAAATCACAATAATCACTAATATCATTATTGCATTATAGTTGCTTCCAAAGGTTTACTGTCATACAAGTTTCTTTATATCAAGGATTCACTTGTCATTTTCCTAAACCATTGTCATTGTCAGGTAAATCTCATTTATGTCTCCAAGATCAGATATTACTGCATCATTTGTTACTTCAAACAAAATTACTCCAAGTTTGTCTCTGGGTCCAGTGCCTACTTTAGTTTTCAAATTGGATCAAATATGACTCCATAAACCATAATTAACCATATAAAACATCTATAATAGATTTACCATTCTATAAATTATCACATATGGGTGTTCTTCTACAATTTGTCCTGATGTTTAGCTAGTGCTACATAATTCCAGTCAGATATTGCAAAATGTGCTATAAAATGGTAGTGTACAAAATATAATAAAATATGCACACCTGAAGCTTAATTATTTAAAATGTGTGCTCCTGACCACTTTATAGTTCGATCAAATTAAACAAAAGGGAAATTTGGGTCCTATTTATCATCGAGCCTCCACTCTATTATTGAATTATGCTTGTCATGTGTCCAATGGATTTCTTGTTATGCTACACATTCTAACAATTTCAAAGTAAATCACGGGTTTGCCGAGTCAAGGATTCAACAATTATTATATACCCAAATAATCCTCATATGCAACCGCCTCCACTTTCAGGGTGCACGTGTCTATATGAAACCAAATTACATGTTGTGTGATAGGCTTCAAGATATCTGCCAAATTTGCTCCTACATATGTGCTTCAATAATTTGATCTGAATTTGTCTTAAAATGGTATGCCTTAATCAATGATGCTTATAGGATGGCTCAACAGTGAGCATAAATTATATGAATATGTAAGCCAATGTAATTATTGTATTGCCACTTCTTTGTTAAGCATGGTGAATACTTTATGCAGATCTAGATGCGTTTGCAATGCCTCAATAATTAAATCTCTTATTTTAGTATCTCGCGACCAATCCCTAGCCCAAAACGCTGAAAAACTTTCCATTGACGTAATGTCCATAGGTCTAAATGCAGAAATTTGATCTTTCATATTGGACGAGCATCTTCAACCATTGACTTCAGAATGGACTGGAAATTATAATAGGTCTTGATACAATGATGATTGCAGGGTTTAGAATCAAGAATAGGTCTAAATCTTCATAGAATTATTATCCCTTCTTCAATCGATATACAAGACTACTTCCTCAAGATGGGATCAATGAAACTCCTGCAAAATAAAACCAAGTGATGCCTTATCCCAAAGCAATATTGAGCCAAAAAAAATTATTCCCAAAAATCGAGTCTCTCATTTGTACTATCCATAGAGATTTTAGGAAATCTGCAAATATGTCCTCCACGAAAGCCACGGATTTGATCGCCTAGAGGTTCAAAATAATTATAGTTGCTAGCAAATCCTAGTTCAAAATGAAGGCTATAGGTGTATGTAGATATATCTTCACATTGTTCAGAATATAGGGATTAATTCATCAATCTAGAAGATCGCACTTTTCCATCTACAAAGACAATAAAACGAAACCCTTATGCAAATTGAATTAATTATCCTTTAGAGACATCTGAGCCTCTCATTGGATTTATCCTTTTACCACAAGGTTGAATATAAAATCAGAGCCTGAAGATATGCATTTAATTCATACCAAAGTAATAAGGTAATATGCACTTTCATAGTTTTTATTTTAGATCAAAAGGGTGCCTCTCAATAGGTAAGTTGACTTAATAGTTGGAGGATTTTAAAATTCAAATTTTTGGTATAAAAATAAATTTAATTTAAATTTTGCTTGGAGCCAAATATTTTAGGACCATATAAATTTAAATTTTGCCTCCCTCAAGTGTTGGACCAAGTCATTTGATTTTTCTTCTAAGAATAAATTCTTTCCTTCACCCTTCTTTTCATAATGACATCTGCAAAATTTCATTCCTGGTAATGTTGCCACGTCATCAACCTTTAGTGTTATTCCCCACAAGTTGTCCTTTATCTTCAAATAGGCATAACTCACAAACCTTGAGGGCTCTCAAAGCGTTCCACATACCACAAGAACCAGCTCAACAAGGAATATCAAATGGTGAGGGTCTCCAAGGAAAAAAAAAATTACTTCTTCAAAAACCTTCAAGAAGTGAGTGATAGGCTCATCGCCTAAGGAATCCAAACCCTAAAGTTAGGGTTTCCATCCATCCTTCCATTGGATCTTCCAACTTGATGCAATCCAAACAAATATAAGAGCATTCATTAGCTAATGTTGCCATCTATGACAAGGATAACATAGATATTGGAAGCTTTGAAGTAACGTTGGAAACCTAGTTGCAATGGAGTCTTATGTAACTCAAGTCCTTGTGATCTTGCACATAGGAGTTATCAATATAATATGCAAGAGGTTTCTAGAAAGCAAGGAAAACTATTGTTAAAAAGTATCTGCAATGTGGTAGGATTGAATAGAACTCCTCAATGACTTGACCACAACTCAAGTGTTAGGTCAATCTCTAAGTACAAATCTACATCGAAACAATCTCTCAAGGTTATTAATGTTTTACAACTACCATTTGGGTTGACACTAGCGCCCTAAGTTCATTTTCATCTAGAAAAAATAGTGCATAATTGTTTATTCCCCTTCTAATATCATATGTTAGGCTATTCCAAGCCAAATTCTACATCAAGTTGGGTTTGTTTTGTAATTAAATGGTGATGTAATCTATTTAGGTTTGTTGATTGGAAATTAGTTGGAGGTAAACTAGGGATTTATCATGTATCAATTGTTAAAGATAAGGAAATGGGTTATGACACATTAAGGGTTAATCAAAGAAAGGCCTACTATGTGAGGTTGACACTGAGATGGATATTTTATATTAAGAAAAAATGTGTTTTGAATTCAAATAATGGGGTTGTAGGATATTTATATTAATTGGGAAATTATTCATTAGATTCAAACCCAAACATACTCCACTTCATTGGCTCGAAAACATTTCATATACTTGTGACTTGTTGACATGCTTTCAAATTTAGGAATGGGGAATATGATTAAAGAATTATAGCAAATGGTTTTTGGGGGTTCTATGTTGCCTTAAATTTTGGAAACTTTGTTTTAATGCAAATAAGGAGAAAGAATATATTAGAACAAATTATATTAAACTACCTACACTCCCCTTGGAGTTGTGGAATGGGCATGCTTTAAAATTCATTAGCATAAGTCTTAGGAATTTTTTGAACTTGGGTGACAAAGTTAACTACAGAAGAGGGTTTCTTAGACAATATATATATATATATATATATATAGATAGATAGATAGATATCAAGGTTGGGTTTGTAACCTATCCACAATGATTGGAATATGACTTTCAAGCAAAGGGCCATCTTGAATACTTAATGCTCTAAGTGGAATGTATAATATCTAAATATTGTCCTCCTCTTAAGAAAATACAATGACATAAAAATGGTTATCATATCCACGACATCAAAATAAAGGAAACTCCAAAATGTTATAAACCCACACTAACTTAGTGACTATAACATACTTAACTCACTAAATAGCATTAAAAATATGAACTATGATAAGGTCATTTATTGGGTCAACTAAACATTTGACTTATAAGGTCTCCTATGATTATATTCTTGCATAATCTTTTTCTTTCCGCTGTAATATAAAAGTATTTCCTATGTAAAGTAAAAAATATATATTAATATATAATTAATTAAAAACAATTAGTTTTTAAACACAATCCAAAAACACTAAGAATTAATATATATATATATATATATATAACACTTTGAATAATTATTTTTGGGAGACCAATTTAAATTAATAAATAATTAATTAATTAAGATTTTAGAAAATAAAATAACACTCAAAATTCAAAAGATATCAAAATAACAATTTTTAACCCCTTGAAATTCAAAACCATATCAAAATAGCAAAATTTATCCCTTGAAATTCAAAAACATGGTTAACGTAAAAATCATCATCTTAGTATTATTTGGACAATGCTCAAAAAATTAGGTGTGAAATGGGTGCTTAAACCATTGTTTTCATAAAATTTAAGATTGTCTTCAATAATCAAGCAAGCTAAAGATTACTTAGTCTTACCAAGTCTAAAGCTCACTCCTATTACCTAAGCTCATTATCACAATTCACCACTTCAATTGGGTACCCTCCCTTTTGAGGCCAAATTGCGTACTCAAAATTTCATCATATAAACTCACCTAAGTTGTGTAACTCAAAATTTCATCATAAATAACCATATACATATACATAGCATAGCTCTAATGAAATATGATACAATATATTCTCTAAAAATCTCATATTCCAAACTGTGTTTATGTTAAACTGTATAATATAAAAATATTTATGATCTACAAAATCAATAAAATAAAGTTCAGATTTGATTACTAGATGTTGGGATGTTCCCTTCCTATTTAAATAGGGTATCCTAAGATTGATAAATACCAGATTGACTATCAAAATCATACTTCTGATTTAAAAAATTAAATAATCAACTACTTTGGAGTAGGTTAAGCTTTCAAATATCCGAGCTACTTTAACTATGGAAGCTCAATGGGTTAAGCTTTCAAATATCCGAGCTACTTTATAACTATGAAAGTACTTTGGAGAGAGGTACAACGTCATATTCGGAAAATTAGTTTGAATCAAATTTTATTTCAGTATAATAACAAATAGATACCGGTTTTGAGTAAGATCAATCTTTTTCAATATCAGAGTCAGAACTTAGATACGGGAATTCATTGATAACCGCACGAAAAAACAACTTACGCATTTGTTGAAGGATATGGAGATCAAGGAAAACAAAAAAGGAAATCCTCGTATTTAGAAATACAGGTAATAATATAGCTCTGGCTATTTTTCCTATAATTTAGATTAAAAAACTAAGAATTACTAGTAACCATTGGACCAGATTGGAAACATATCTAATAGAAAATGGAATCTGCATTTAAGCATTTAAGTTGCATTTAAATAAACCGTGGGGGTGATTTCAGAGTAAAGCGTCGATAGGAAATAATAGATGGAGATTTTATAAAAGGCTTGAGCAAATTTCATTAGAGAAAAGCTGAGATAACATTTGGGATCTCCTCAAGATTTGGCACAATATCTCATACGTTGTGGTTGAATCATGGGTGAAAGAGATATGGACTAGGATGGAAGTTGACTTGTGTTAGTGAATCCTATATCCCAAGAATTTACTCTTAAAGCGTTAAGTGTATTGAGAATTCAAGGGTCGAATGAATTTCATTGATTATTAAAATTTTAGTAAAAGGATTCTTGCTTGGAGATAACAGATAAAAATAACGTTTGATCAAAAATAGCAAAGATCAGTTCAAGGTTTGGCAACCCCTTGATATTTTGTTTCAACATTAATGTTATGCTAATGGGGAGATTAAATTTTTTGCTTGAATTACTAAGCACTTCATATATGTAATGTGGATCCCTCCTCAAGGAAGGAAAAATCCAGGTTATTGAATTACATGTTAGAAGCTAACTACTTAACATGTAATGTAACAGGGCATGTGTTGGTTGAACAAATATAATGCTCCAACTTCGAGTTGTAACTAGGCAGACCCTATACCTCTAGTCACAGTGGTGTTGACCAACTCTTGAAAGATCTCGAGTTAAAGTCTTTGATTCAAGGCTCTGTCACAAAGTTGTGGAGAGGATGGAAGGCAGATGGTTTGAAATTTGGATGCTGAGTTGGATGGGTCAATTAGTTTCAACTACAGTCAAATTCCATGGCCAAATCTGAGAAAAAAAGAAGGTTGAAGCCTACTCAGATTTCGAATGGTGGGAGAGGGGTTTCATGCGAGAGTTAACCTCCCAACATGATAAAGGTCAATCCTGATTGCAAAGGCAAGAATACATGCTACAAGTATGATCAAATTGTTGAAAATCATTACATTGCCTTTACCGCTTGGCATGTCAACCCAATGAGAAAACTGGAAGAGTTTAAACTCTAGACACTTGGGGGCTGCAGAGAGGAGAGCTAAAACAAGAAGGAATAGAAGTGTTTTCAAGATGGTAGAAGAGACATTGTAACAGGGATTGTGGAAAACAAACTTGAAAGTTTGGAAGCCATGATGAAGAGAATCCGGATGTTGTCTCAAATCCTCCAGCAAAAACTGATGGTGAACATTAAAATGGGATCTGTTTTTCTCCATGATGAAGAAATGACTCAAAAGTAACAGGCCTGAGGCAATGACTACAAATGTCAACAAAAAACAAACGAAGAACATGCATCACAGAAATTACCAGATAGATAATCACAGCTCCATTCAATTGAAGCCATGTCAGTTGATACACTTGATTTCATAGAATATTTTGACAAAGGTGGGACACAACAAATTACATGGCTTTGGGAAACCGATAATAGACCATGCTTGGATGGCATAAAAGGCATTTTATCCCAACTAAACTCTACTCTCAAGCCTAAGATAATCACCAATCAATCTCAAGTATGGTATTTCTTACAATTATTTTCAGCTATTACAATGAGGAGATCTGAACCACTTGCGGAGGGAACAGCTCTCTATGTGACAAAAGGAAGCTTTTGTTTGTTAATAACATGGACAAGTAATCATGTGGAGGAGAGAAATCAAACACTACTAGAATTAATGCACTACCATTTAGGCACACTTGTTTAATGGGATGGGAGATTTCTCAAGATCTATATATTTGGGAATGAGACGTTCATTATTCCAGGCATCGACAAGCATATCAATAAACATAACAGCAAGAGAGCAGCACTTCTTTAGTTTCTCCAGAGTGTCCACATATAGGAACCCAAGGCATCCACTCTTCCACTCCAGGAGTACTGCATATCACTTTAGGATATCATGGCTCCTCTTCAGTAGTCTTCCTACCCTAAGAGTGTTTGGGCCAGCTTCTTATGCATCATGTACAGGTCCAGCCATGGTGAATAAAATTTCTTAAGAGCGCCAACCTTTTCATGAGCAGATTCCCAGAGCTGAACAAATTGGACTTCAAACAAACAGGAACATGCTTGCTTCCATACATAAGAAAATATGGATAACAATGATTTTTGAGTTGTACAAAATATGGAGAAGCAATAATTGTTTTATCATTATCCATATTAAGTTTAACCTCTCATTGCTATTATAAGGTTTAATACTGAAATTATTATGCTCTAATATGTCTGATTTTGAGTCTGAGTCAGTAAAGAAAAATGCTCAAATGTAACTATGTGCTCCTTCAGCAACCATGATGTCATGGTGACTTGGTAGCTCCACAGGCAATTTGTAAATTTCCAACCATTACATTAACCCACTTGAAACTTCTCTCAATAATTCTTTCCTCGCATCTCTATTAGATACTTAATAGACATTTTAACGTGGGATAATGTCTAAAACACAAGGGGAACATCATGGGCTACAATGGAATTTATTGTGAATATTAAAATGTTTAAATATTTGTTTTCAGATATTCTAATATGATCCCACTGCAGCAGAGTGAGGTACAAATGTTGGAGAATTCTTAAGACAAAAAACACTTGTGCCATTTTGACTTCTTTTGAAGTTGAAAATTCTTCAGAGAAAGATGAATTTCTCTATATCGTAGTTGTTTAAACACTGGGACATAAATAGAAAATGATCTCTAAAACACTAAAGCATGGCACCAATATTTACTGGTCCATTTCAAATTGACATTGAAAAAAAAACGTGTTACTTTTCAGTACTTGGCAAAACTAACCCATAGAACTTGCTAGAATCCCTACAAACATGATAAAATATTCGATGCGAATTAACAATTTTGCTAACTCATTTTTCCTAATAGGAAGAAATTCTTTTTAAGTAATTACCGTCCAGGTCATAGGCCAAACACGTTTCATTGCAAACTAGATTCTTTCCTGCAATTTTGTAGAGCTGTGAACCTCCTTGAGTGAGTTCCATGCCAATCAGAAAAACACCTGCACAGGTAGTGTAAGGTAACCAGTTTTCCATGACATCTATTGTGCTGTAGCATAAAGTGAGTTATCTTGCACAAAAAGAATTGGAACAAGAATTAAACTACTAGTGTCAACAGTTCTAAGTACACTCACTCCCTTTTCATTATTGTGACTCTTGAACTGGGGAATATATATAGAAGCTCAGCATCCATTTCTGCCGCCTTGGGACTTTCTTCAGAAAGCTAGACTCTGTCAATGACAGCCAATGTTAGATGCAGACCTTGCCCAATTTGTCTATTTCTCCTATTTGCCCCTCTTTCCCAGTACCACCGCACCCCTGCTTTATTTTATCAGAACCAGAGAGACCAAATAGCATAGCAATATTCAGCGAAGGCAAGGATGTTCAACTAGAGATGGAAGAAAATTTTAAGTTGATAAAAGCACTGAGAAATGAAGCCGTGTTCCAACACAGGCAAAAACAGACATCTTTTCTTTTACTAAATAGTAAATACTAACGATGAAATTATGGGTGGTGGAAGCTTGCAGGGAATGCCAACAAATGGTGTTAATAGCTTTCCCAAATTGATCAAGGTAAAAAGAAAAAGTACAACTACAATCTTAGGAAATCTTAAGTATGACAACAACCACCAATTATTTGCAATCTAAAAGAAACAATTTCAAATTCGCACTTAGTTTTTTCTTTTAGGTCTAAAAGGTCCTACTGGATAACATTGATCTTGAACAGAGATGCAAATAGAACCTAGAATAGCATACAGAACTCAACACAACACTCTGTAAGTCAATTTTATGTGACAACTGACATAAGCTTCCTAATGAAGAAGAATGTGCAAACAGTCAGCATTTTATACAACAAAGGAAAAAACAAAGATGCAAAGTCCAGCTACCTAAAGATAAGTTGCAACAGAATGTGTTGCTAGTTGGTCATCTTTCTTTGACACAAATTATAAGTATGAAGGATTCAATTACACAATTCCTCCATTGTAAATTCAGTAATTAAGTTCTAACAATAGCCAATCCCCTAGCATAATGCCGAGCATAATCCTGCAATCAAAAAGCATTTGGAATTTGCACTGGCTCAAAATCCAGTTCCAGGCAAACCTTTCAGGAACCAGATTGTGACATGATTTCTGAGCACCATCGGATATGAATACTCTTATTCAGAGCTCACTGAAAATGTCAACAACTTCTAGCCAGTTAGCCTTTTCAGTCTTCAAAACTGTGGCCTGGAGAAACTGACTTAGAAACTCCTCGATACTTCCTACTGTGTCGACTATGGTATTTTCTGTGAGAACTATTGCCTCTGTCAACATCCTCCACTGGTGAACCTTCTGATGAACCAGAGGCAGACATTGGCCCGTATGTATATTTTCTCTTCTTTTTATCCACCTTGTCACTGTCATGCTCCTTCTTACTACGTTCTTTATATCGTTTTGATGCCTCATCTACCTCGTAATCTTTTTCATTTCCCTTTCTCCTCTGACTCTTTTCTTTCATCTCCTTGACATCACTATACAGTGGCTTCCTGTCTTTCTTATGTGACCTCTTTTCTTCCACTTCATATTCATCCTCATATGCTCTTTTTTCCTTTCTATGTGATTTCTTTTCTGTAAAATTCTCTCCATCATCTTCTACCGTACTTTTTTTTGTATGCCTTCGCTTCTCTTTAATATTCTCTTCCTCAACAATAGTTGTCTCCATCTGCATCAAAACATCATCAGTTTTCTCAGAAACTTTCATTTTGTCACTATAACTATCTTTATTGATAGTTTTGGATACTTTTATCCTTTCTTCCCTGGCATTGTCCTGGTCAGTTCCTTTGCCTGTTCTTATTAGATTCTTCCTATAATTTTCTGGTTTATCAGAGTCTTTATCATATTTTTCTTCCTTAATTTCCTCTATATCCTGAAGAACGTCATGTTTCTCCACCTTGTTAACTTCTTTTACCTGTTTCCTTGAACTTTCCTGAGGATTTTTTGACACATCCTCATTGTCCATAATGTTTTCTCTCAACTCTTTTGACATAGACCTTGAGCGTCTAGAGTGATAAGTAGACTTTTGTTCTTCCTTGTGCATAGGAGAATTCCTCCTTTCCCTGTGATGCCTCGGGGAGCTAGAGCATGCTCGGGGTGACTTTCTTGTCCTACTTCTGCTCCGACTCCTACTCCTTTTCCTTCGCATATTAACAACAGGCTCATCCCGTGATCTTAACCAATCACGCCTGCTATATAGTTTTTGGTAATTATTCCTCTCATCTCTGTAATAATAACTTCGACCCCTGCCATGATTTCTGTGGCCACGGTAAGCTCTCACTGGTGATCTGGAGTGGCGATCTCGCTGATATCGAATCGGAGGTGATCGAGAGCGCCGACCATGCCGATATCTAACTGGGGACCTTGACCTAGAGCGTGATTTTGCACGTGACCTAGGAGATCTGGACAAGTCAATTGGAATTAGAGATTTTCACATAAGCCTCCGACATAATAATTTTATTCGTGTGAGAAGAAAGGAGCTCCAACATAGAAACTTTATTCACATAAAAGACAGCTCCAATATAAATAATGTCATCTACATAAGAAGGAAGTAGATTCAATATAATTAAAAGAAAAAAGACTACGTGAATGCATACATTGATTTTCGACTTGCAGCCTTTTCATCAATCTCATCTCCATCTACTTTAAGGGTTTTACTTATTTCTGCAGCCCTAGCTGATGCCATTTCAGTTGCAGACTTCATTGATGCAGCCCTGCTGGCTGCCTGCTGTGTAGCCATTGACTGTTGCATAAGCAATGCCTGTTTAAACTGCAATTGCTGCATGGCAACTGCTTGCTGCATCATCATTGGCAATGGTGGATGCTGAGAAGAATCGTTTTTATCTTGCTCATTTTGATAAGATGAGCTCCCATTGTGACTCTTCGAACCTTGCCAAAATAACAGTAATATCACAGTAATATCAGTTAACAATAATTACAGCAGTATGGAAGTACATTATAAAGGGATGTTGCAATGAATGAAACAATTCAAAATGTTAACATAAACATAAGGAGAGATTCAATGACCAGCTCATAGATATCAAAGAGTACAAAAATGAAGTATCTAGAAGATAACATGAAGAATGTTTACAAACATTGGCATTGCTAAAACAAATAAAGGAAGAAAAGAAAATATAAAAAATAAAAAATGAAATGGAAAAATTATTAAAACACATCCCTATCAATCAAGACCTTATACACTTGTACCTTGATGCAATTTAACTGAAAATTGCCACAACATTTAGTGAGCTAA
>APFE031073802.1:0-10451 GCA_000404065.3 Pinus taeda | reverse complement strand
TTATGTCAAACATTTCAAATCCAGATCCAAATTCATCATCAGTAAGACAAGATAATTAGAGAAGAGTGCACATGCGATACAGTTTATGTAACATACCCTGTCTATGTAGCAGAAATCCTGACATGACCTGTTTGATGCATGTAAGAACTAATAATATAATAACACCCACCTATGGGGGGAACACTAAAAGATAGTCCAAATATAGAAAAATGAGAAACAAAATACTTGTGCCCTTGAAGCAACGAAAAAAAATTAGGAATACAAGGGTATTAGAATAATACTCTAAATTAAAGATGGGGTATTTTTAGAACTAAAAGAATAACCAACAATATGAACAACGCAATTTCTCCTATTCAAAATTCTTTCATATTTTTTGGTCTTAAAATCAAGATGCAGATGCCCTAGCAAATAAAAAGGAACTTTGTTAACACTTAAAGAAATATTTATCAATGGGCAGGGCACTTTTTGCTCAATACCATAACCTTCACTCGTAAGATTTTTTATTTCGAACAAACTGGATAGTAATTGGTTTGTGCCACATGCCAACATCCCTTGCAAAAAACAACTTGTTCGCTGGAAGCAGAAATGGAGCATGCTCAGGATCATTTGGTCCTCTCTTATAAAATTTGAATCATATGGGGCATAAGGTTTTGAAATTTTTGGGAGTATAATGGAATGTGTTCACTTTCCAAAATTTTAGTGTAGTGGTGTGGTCAGTTATATTTGGCAGGAAGAAATCTCTTGTTAGGTAGAAGTTACTATCTGTGTCCTATATCAGTTAGCCAACAATTTGAATAATCGTATTTGATGTACTTGCTGATGTACTTGCTGTGACCAACCACAGATTTTATAATTAAAAAACATTAACAAAAATGAAAAGGATAAGAACCTAGCACAATTATGCTAGCACTTCACCTGTTTCTTTCCATCACTGTAATAACTTCAGAATTTACAAACGTAGATGTTTGTAAACAATTCTGAATGGGATAATCGTGCAAACGTTTCTCCATTGGTATAGACAGACCATTTATGATCTCCTGTAAAAATGACTTCAATTACACTTACTGTGTGGTTACGTTAATGTAATGAATAAACCATGTAACCAGCTGCACAGTCAAGAACCTAGAGATCACTAATTCTCAAAGAAAACGGCAGAACCATTTAAGAACAGAAGGGCACTGATAAATGAAAAATACACGACAATTAAGATAAGGGTACAGGTAAATCATGCATACAAACAAAATGTATAAATTGCAGCAACAATAAAAGAGTCAACTTCAAATTCTTATATATGCATGGACGTCGAAGTACAATAATAAAGAAATCAAAAATCAACAAGGTTGAAGCACACCTGCTGATTCTCCTGCAGATTGTGCTTGAGCAGCATGAGCTTGAAGTGCTTGTGCAGCAACAATAGCCTGTGCAGCTGCCATAGCAGCGGCAGAAGGTGCCATGGGCATATGACTAAGGCCTCCCATGGTGCTTCCAGGGGCTAATGCAGCCATCAATTGACTATATGGAGGGTGGTTAAACTTGCAATCACTCAACGCACACTGTCCATTAAGGTAATCTTGACAAACTTCCCCAAGTGATGCTCCAAGACCAGGCAAAACAACTCCGGCTGATGCACCTGGCCGAATACCAGGAATCATCCCAAGCATCCCTGAAAACAATCCTGGCATCGTCCCAGAATAATTCTGCGCTCCCTGATTCACCCCATTTGGATAAGGTACGCTACCATTCATAGGAAGGCTGCCAGCACTGAAGAAAACAGGGAAAGGACTGCCTAGGATTGGTTTGCCATTGCACTCCACGCGGACCATATAATTGCCTCTCTTAGCGACAGCATAACTCACCGTATATGTCCCATCTCCATTGTCTTTCACCATTGCCTCCTGTTCAACACCTCCTACTCCAAGGCCTGGTGCAATAATAGCTTTGATTTGATCTCCACCATGGGGTATTCGCCTTCCCTCAAAATCTTTAGTAACAACAACAAATGACTCTGCAGCACCTGCAGCTCCACCACCTACCCCAGATCCAGCAGCCGTGCATTTCGATGGATCTACTGGTCCTATAGGTTTGTTGGCCAGCCTATCTGTCTCATCAGCTTCACTGTCAGATGAAGCAGTTTCCTTTCTAGGAGATCTGTCAACATACTTGAATGTGGCATCAAAGGCCGCCCGAGCAGCTGCAGCTTTTTGTTCTTCATCCTTCAACTTGGCTTCCTCGGCTTGTTTCATCCACAAGGGACGAGTAGCAACTAAAGCTCGCTCCATCCTATCCTTTATCAAAATTCTGAATCTGTTCAGAGAGACCTAGGTCCAGCCGTCGTAACCTGTCGTACCCAGGTCCAGGTTACACTAACGAGACCTGCCGAAGGTAGAGTGAATTTTTGCCGGAAAACAAATACTTCAGTTTGTTACATAAACACCGATACCTATAAAAACAGCATTCCTTCTCGCTCTTAACAATTTTTTGGTGTGTGTATTCCTCTTTTCTAGATTTCCAGATCCTCTCCTCAAAACTATATTCTGCTCAGAGAACGTCGCCTAATCTGGTCAGCAAACCCTGAAAACAAAAACCTATACAAATAACAGAAGAATTTCAGTCATCATAAATCGCAGAAATACCAGATCCCAGTAGCTTTCGTTACCAAAACAGCTAAAAGCCACCAAGATATTGCCAAAAACCAAACAGAAGGTATCCTAAAATCTCAAAACCGATATCATCAACAAAATCCGACACAAATGACAGGGATCAAACCCTAAAAACCTAGACCCCTCGACATACCATTGTAAACCCACATGTAAGAACATAAAGGCTGGAAGATAAGTTTGGGAAAAACCATTTACATCAAGAGACCAGACCTACATAAATACGAGGGGTTATCTGGGTTGAAAAAAAACCCGTCTGAAATAAAGAAGAAACAACGCAATTTCCACCAGAAGCGGACATGACCTAGAATGAAGAAGAAACAGAAGGAACCGATACATACATACCTTTAGCCTTGAGATGTTGATAAACAATGGGCGAAACCCTCGTCAAAATAGATGAAATCCGAAACTACAGAACCCCCATTTCGAACTAGATGAAATCCGAAACTACAGAACCCCCATTTCAAACTAGATAAAATCCGCAACTACAAAACCCCCTTTCGAACCCTAGGAAGTTCAAAGCTCTCATCAGCGGAATCGAAAATCAAATCAGGTCTACAGATCGATCTCCACACCCTGACCCTCCGTACTGATTCCTGGCTATTATCTCCTAAGGCTTTTAAGGCTTAATTATTAAAGAGGGCAAAGTCAAGGAATCGAGAAGATGCTCATTGGTTAACACAAAGGCCATGTATAGGCCTGTGAAAGGCGGTCAGTGTTTGCGTGTGAGGTGCAACACTTTCCCAATCGAATGGAGCGTGTGATGTTTAACGAACCCCACCGGTCCGCCATGTTATGGTTTTTATGGTGCACAATTAGCGTTGTGGAGTACGTCCAAGATATCCTCACAGACAGGTCGGCCTAGGGTATGCACGCACTTTTTAAGCGTAGTGTTCGATGAGAAAGTAAGTCTCCATGCCTTTATACTCTACGTTGAGAGCTTTTTAAGGTGGTTAAGCCTGGTGGACTTCATTAAAATCATTGTTGATTTATTGGGGGTAATATTGGGGGTTCGAGTTTTTGGATAGTGATTTGTGAGTTGTTCATGGTGTTAATTTTAGGATAGTGATTTGTGTTTTTTTTGAGATGATCAAGTGGTTAATATAATAATAGGATATTATTTTCTTTATGTGGTTTCAAATTTTAGGGTTATATTTTTGGCCCATTGTAATAAGGCTCAAGGAGTAGGCTCCTCCACCTTTATGGAGTATTAGCTCTTGTTGAGTCATAAATTCATGTCATATCTTGCTTACGAGCTATTGTATATATATTGGTGTTATAGTGGTAGCTGCTAGGATCTTAGGCCAAGCATAGATTACTCCAACATGTTATTGATTCACCATGGTCAAAAAAATTACTTGACAATTGTTTTTGATGTTAAATGTAGGTGAATTGGTTTTGTTCTCTATTTGTTTAAGGAATGAGTAATATCATAATACTCCTCGAGAAGTGAACGCAAAGTGAAAGTGCATCATCATAATGGGAAAAAGGTCCAAAGCAAAAATTTGAATGAGTGTCTTTTATATAATCATAGTAGGAAAGTAATATTACGAGACATAAATATTGAGAAGCTTTTAAGTAGACTTTGGCATCATTTAATAAGTATAGTTTGAGTGGGCTTAATGGTTAAGAGATGTGCTTCTTCATAAGAGATCATATGTTCAAATCCATAAGGGGATAGAGCATGTACACCTTTATATACTTTAGCAATAAAATTGTTATGTGGAGGTGGGTCCCTTGTTTCACAAACAAGGTGATTCTCATACGCCAATCTGGCGTTGGCATTTGGCTTTGTCGTGCCAAAGTTGAGTGGAAGGCTCACTTGGGCAGGGTCAAGGTATTGGCTTGGTTGCCTTTAAGTCGAGGATATTGGTTTCATTTAAGCCATAAGATAGTAGATATATTGTTGGTTGGTTCTTACCCAATTGGAGTTTTCTAGGGTAAATCATGTGCATCGTTACTATGTAATTACTTTTTAATTATTTTCGTCTTGCATCAATTTAATTATTAACCAGTTGGAGCCAAATGAAGGGCTGAAAAGGAGAAGCTACTACTTGGTGAAGAAAGAATTGTAATGTTCGGCCAAGCCTCAAAAGGGTCAAGAGTAGTGTAGTGTTTAGTCAAGCCACAAAAGTGTCGGGAGTAATGCATGGATGACTACCTAGATAAGATAATTATATTTATGTCCAACTAATGACCACAAAGTAGGTTAGAGGGATTGTTGAGTACACTGATGTATATACAAAGCGGGAAAACCAAACGGTCTCCTGTTAAAGATACAATGCATGAAGTAAATCAACATCTGGCCCTAGCAGAGAAGATCTAGGAGCTAATAGCTTTGAGGATCAAACCCATCTCTCCTAACATTTGAGGTTGAATGAATAACACTGAAGAAACTCAACAAAGTTTGTTGGTCCGATGAAGAGCCAATGGCAAGTGCAGACTGTCCACTAAATCGTATCCTTGGGGGGTTCACACGATGTTGAATGTTGGAGGACCTAGTCTGTCTCCCATGAACAGATTTGAGACAGAATTACTGCTGAGATCTTGTGTGGCAGGTTGAGGTCCCACGGATCCTCACTGCTCTGGAGTATGGATACATATTGGTATCAATCGATCTCTTGGTGCCCCTGTCTGAAGGTAGTACCCTAAAAAATGTTGTAATCCTCTATGTGGGATCTAGTCTGATGGGAGGCTAAGAATATGCACTCGGACCCTAAGAGCCTCCTGCATATATAGGGCCAAACATCTCTGATCGAGGTACCTGAAAAAGTCAACGAGGGTCTGAGGATCTCTGAACAAGCAATGAAACCTTCCTCTGATCTCGTAGTAGACAGGGAAACCAAGGATGAAGTGCACCTCGGTCTCCACTTCCTATAAATGACATAGGTAGCAGAGTCTGTCTAGTCTGTCCACCTGGTGGTCTGTCTCTACCCGACGTCTATGAGAACCTACTTTGAACTAGCCTAGAAGAATGTGAAGAGCATGCATCCAGTGGTGAAACATATACTGGGGTCGAACAATGAGCCCGTCTCTCAACTCCAAGAAGTGCTCAACGTAGAAGGCCATCTTTGGGCGCAACCCTCCTGAAGCATTGACCCAGGTGACCTGGACGAATTGCCTGTAGATGTCGTCCCTGATGATCTTGTTTAGCTCATGTCTAGTAGGTAAAAGGTGACCAGGAGCATCTAAGGAATATCGGAAAGGAGGGAGACAATCCAACTGAATTCCCACTGACTCTAAGAGGTTTGAAACTCCTGTAAACCAACATATGGCTTGGCCTAAGGGAGTAGAATGGGCAATAGTCTCAGAAGAGCAATATGCCAAGTAAGCATAATGGTCCCTACTCTTTATCGAGTCTGCCAAGCCCTGGACACGATGCAAGAATAAAACCAATCTGAAGAACGTCTCAAGCCGAAGGGGCTGAGCTCCAAACTCTGCAAGGATGATGTGCTGTGGCACTGTCAGTTTGCACCTAATGATGCGGCGGAGAAGAAGAATCTGGACTCTCTCAGCTGAAGCCTAGTCTGACTCAAGTAAAGACGATGAGGCAAATACCAAAGCTTTAAAGTGGGAATTGTTAAGCAAAATTGACTCAGTGAAAGGGTCAAGGTTGTTATGTTGACAATGGTGGTTTCGAGCACCTAGTATTTGTGGCCATGTATTAAGTTGATGGTATTATATGTAGCTAATTCTCCATTATAATGTGTCAAACTTGAGCAGAAGGCTCACTTGGGTGTTAGGAAGGCTAGTTGGGTTTAAGTCAAGGATAATGGTTGCTTTTTAGTCATAAGTTAGTAGATTTATTGATGGCTGGTTTTTTCCAAAGTGTATTATTATTATTAGTAGTTTTAATTACATCATTTGAAGTAGCCAATATTTGGGTGTAAATATAAAATTCACTTAGATACAAATATAAGATGTCTCAGTAAGTGCAGTTTAAATGTTTTACATTTTTGTTCTTTCTTGAATATGTTTTTCAATAAGTTTTATTCAAAATCCGACCAAGATTGTTGGAATGGCATACTTGAGTCATTAAATTTGTATAGATTGAAGGTGATGGGGTTTTTCAAGGTTTTGAATTTGTTTGTGCATTAAAAAATACCTTTCAAGTACCAAAATTAGTGATCCCGTCAATAATTATATTGTCGGATTCCAACAAAAACATAAAAGAATTAGACTTCACTTGTCTCATTATAAAAACATGGCATTTTGGTGTAGAGAATATCTCGAGATAAGTCCTTAGAAGGATCCTTGTATTGAATGCTAAAGTTTCTCTAGGGAAAACAACAAACCCCGATAACATGATTACTTTAACAAATTCCTAAAGTGTTAAAAATCTAAAGTTAGAATTGAAAACATGTATCTAAATGCCAATCAATGGAAACTACACTAGAAAAAAATGATAACTATCCATGTCACTATTTATGTGTTACGATGACAAATTGTTTTTTTAAATGTCCACTAAATAAATTTGTTTGTTAAACATGTGTTAAGTTTCTTTGTTAGGAAACCAACTTTGGGAGGTCAATAAGGGACTACACACCCACTAGGATTTGAATTTGAATTGTTTTCATGATAACACCCCATCCCAACCCTAAGCAACAAGTAGATAAACATTTTGTTTTAATTTACCATTTTAATAAAATATCTCATGTTATCATGTTTTTAGCCTTTTAAGAACTTTCTTTTTCTCTCTTATTTTTCTAAGGCCAAATAAGGTGCTTCTCATGATGAAGAAGTTCAAATTGTAAACCTAATCATAATGCTAGTTGTATTTAAGACTAGGTAGAAATCTTATAATAAATTATATTTCTAGTAATATAATCCATTATGTTTTCCCTTAATAGTGAGGTGTCCTAATCTAGTCTCCCTAATCAAATTAGTTTACCAATGTAGCAAAGAATAATGTTGCAACATGATCACAAGCACCTTTTGTTGTGAGGGAGTGTTCTCATACATCAATAAACATTTTTCATCAACACAATGCACATTTGGTCTTGATCTCATGAAACTTCGAAATACCAAAGGAGGCTCACTGAACCAACTTGTTTACAAGACTAGCTAAGCCCTATTTGTATTTACATAATAAAAGTGAATATAAGACGGGTCACAATGTTATGTTTTACTCTAAGAGAAGCAAACTACATTCTTTGGAGTTCAATATTAATAAAATTTGTAACAAGATAAGCAAAGTGGATTATTTGGAGTCTATTATCGATGAAATGCATAGTATAAAAGATCATTAATAAACTAAAATTAAATAGAAGTTAAAAGTTGAAGTCTATAATGTACACATGAAAAGTTTACAGCATAGTTTATTTTTTATCCATCTCAATGCTTAATATATTTAGGGTTAAGATGGATATGTGTTAGTAAACACAACACCAATAAAACCTCGAATACTAAACACCTCAAAATCAAGTCTCTCAAACATAACCCTGATGTTAATTATCTATATTGTTTATCTTTTTAATCACACATTCTCTTATAGTATTGCTCTTCTTAAAATCATCTCATTTTTAAAGCCAAAAAATACTTTTAATCTCAAGAATTAAAATACCATTATGATTAGAAATAATCTATCCAAGTCACATTCTAGGGAGGAGGTTAAATTGCAACCGAAGTGAAATATCTTAGGCTTAATGTATAAAGTTGATGACTAGGTGATACAAATAGTAACCTCGACAATGACCATATAAAAATATTCGATATCTCCCATATATATTATTCAAATTGAAACTATCTTTTCAATCTTAAAATAAAACTTTAAACTATTCTCACTTAAATAAAAATACATCTCTCTTAAACCTAAAAAATAAGTTTATAGCCAAAAACCTAATAACATATAATAAGAACGCTACCCTTTTTATGGACTAGTAGTGCATTATTTTTATTTTTATAGGCCAGTAGTGCATTATTAAAGATGACCAAGTTTTATTTCTATACAATGAAGCAATTACACATCGAGGTAGTTCCAAGGATGTTATCACACAAGTAGCCTCGTGTTACAAAAAAATAAATATTTCTTACTTATAAAAAGAAAATGGTTTGTTCCACTAAGTCAGGTTGAATGAATACATTTAAAATTTTATAAAGGCTAAAAGAGTTTGTGTAAAGTGTCGAATTGGTTTAGAGAATAACTAACTATAAATCACAAAAAAATGAAAAAAGCAAAAGCAAAACCTAGAGCTGCTTTGTTGGTTTTAGAAAAGTATTTGATACCATCCATTAACATGCTATGTTTCAAAGATTACAGAATTTGGGCTTTCTCAATATGATTATCTCTTTTATGGTTACTATATATAAAATATTTGCAGGGAAAGTTATCATATTTAGAATATTATTATTTATATTATTATTAATGTTTAATAAAGTTCCTCGGATGCGGGTGCTAACTAGTCTGTTTAAGTTGATGGGATGGGGTATAAGGGAAGCCACACGCCAGCCATGCACAGAGGCGACTTGGAAGGCGGTGGCGAAGGACACCCCCGGAAGGTGAAGTTAAAGGCTATGGGACGGCAGCCTGGGCGCATTTACACTCCGACCTCCTCCGGCTGCGTTGCAGAGTTTGGCTCTGATACACAATTGAATGCCTCATTAATGGCGGGCGACCTTCGAGGGAGAGCATGGAGTCCTATAAACAGAGGCAGCCCTGGCGATCACCATATTCACTTGGGCAGGGTCTGGGGTTCCCGTTCCGTCGTTGGTGCTGACAAATTCAGGACCTGGTCTGATTTATTCCTTCCCAGGTCTGTTGGTTCAGGTTGTTTATGCCCCTATGGGTCTTTTGCAATTCAATTTGGCTCAGGATTGCCCTGTCAACATGGTTAGGACTCGTCAGAGGATGTTGAGCCGTCGCGGCTCCAGTCGTGGAGGGCCTTTGCAGCCCTCAGTTGAGGCAGAAACCCATTCTCCCTGTCATTGCCCTCATTGCCACTGTCACTGCCATTGCCCGCGTCTAGGAGGTGCTAGCTCTCTCAGGCACAGCCAATTTATGGAGGCCAGCTCACCTGGGTCTTCGTCTGCTCCTTACTTCGGCTCTGCAATTTTTTCCTTCAACAGCCCCCTGAATCGTCCAAGAATTAACGCCCACGTCTCTGTTCTTTTTATCGACGAGGCCCAGGATGAAGGCGGTTCCAGTGCTCCGCCAGATTTCGAGGCCCTGGGTGACACAACCAAAGCCTCTGAATTGCCCAAGGTAGACAAGGGGAAGGGCGTGGAAATGCTAGACCCTCAGTTGGAAAGGAACTAGAAGCAGCCTGAAGCGGCCGAGGCGAAAGAGGGCCAAGCGCAGGAAGAGGAGGAATATGGACCGTGCCCAATTGTGGAGGAGGTGCCGGAGGACTAGTCTGCTGCGACGTCTCAGGTTCTGTAGCTCGGGTGGGATTCTGGTTCTTTCCTTTCTTTTTGGTCATGTCCATCTGTCCAATTGTCTCTGGCTCGTCTACGTGTCGACTAGCTTTTATGTCAATGTGTCATAGTGGCAATCTGCCATCGCTGAGGCGTAGGGTCGGTTACTGTCTTGTTTGGTCTTCTGTTTTGTGGGCGGTCACAGTTGTGCAAGGGTGTCAGTTCTGTCCTCCCCTGCGTGGGAATGATTTTTTTGGTCACAAACGCCCCTATGAGGGCATGAAACAGGTAGCCCTCTCTTTCTGCTACATTTGGTTGATACAACATGCCATTCTTTCAGGCAGATGGATCTCTCAGACAGCTTGCATGTAAATGTACTCTGGTTTTTATGTATATAATAGAATAGTTTAATTCAAAAAAAAAAAAACATAATAATCAAAA
>APFE031073796.1:2330-13151 GCA_000404065.3 Pinus taeda | reverse complement strand
TTCAAAGAGCCTAAGCCTGCTCTGATACCACTGTTAGGGATTTTTCTGGTAAAATCCCAAAAACAAACAATTCAAGCATATAGAGGCAATGCTCTGTTTCCTTTACTCCAGGATCTTTTTGCATAGGGAAGCTTTTAATTTTTTTTTACTGAGAACATAGTATTGCACCACCATAAAAGGATTTCTATTTATTAAACAAAAATCACTGATACATATTCATCCTCTATGCTGAGAGGGATTCACCAAAAAAAAACACTCAGTAAAACTCTGTCTCTTTTACAAAATGATTTTTACACTGCTGTGTAAAATCTTCATTCACTGCTATAAAATAACTTTTACATTTACTGCTGTAGAAATAAAAAAAAAACAACACACTACTGTGTGGAAATTACGCATTCTCCAAAAACTTACATTACCCTTTTCACTGTTGTGTGAAAGACTTCATGGTTTTCACTGATACATGCTTCCCCTGTTTTTTTTACTCGCACTGCTGTGCGTTTCATTTCACAATGCAATTCACCAAAAAAAATTACAATATATGTTTTACTTGTTCAGTAAAACAAAACTTATACCCGTGAATAATTAAAAACAATATAATTAAAAACTATATGACATTGCCCATACCTATTATAAATTTGCCATACCTCCGTAACATTAAAATTAAAATATTTTACCTACAACTATGACAAATTCATTAAATGCATTAATATTAAACCGGCGGTCAACCAAAATTTTATTTTACTCCATGCAATATTTATTTGATGCAGGTTTGTGATGCCCGTCAACCGTTGATCTAATCGAACGGTCCAAAGCGATATCAGGTGAGCCTTTTTACATGAACTTTACCTCACGTAACATTTATTGCAGGCTCGTATGCATCTTGGAACAATCGACGACGGAGATTGATGGAGTAGATCGGACAACGGAGGAGAATATCGGGTGAGCCTTTTTAACCGAGCTTTACCTCCCGAGAAACTGTCAGAGGGTGACGTATGGGGAGAGCCACGCGTCAACTCTAAATTTTCTCAGGTCGCCTATGCACGAAAATTGCCTTCACGCAAAGGCGGTCCGAGAAGCTCACCGGCGGTTTTATGGTTTTACTGCAGTGGTTTTGAGCGTTGGTACGGCTACGTTGAAATTACATATTCAACAAAAGCAAGCCAGAGCTATGGTAATCTTCAATCCTGCAATCCTAAAATGACGGTGGTTTTCTGCTTGCTTTCCTGTAACACTATTGTTCTTTCTCCAAGTTTCGCGACAAGCATGGGGGGCCACTCTTTAGTTCACCACACCACGATTTGGGCATAGATAGGGAATTTCTCTCCATTGGTCTGGTCGTAACCCTTCGTGGAAACCAAAACACGATCCGCGTGCAGGCACTACCGAATGGGTGTTTGTCTGCCCAAATTACTAAAGCTTCCACTGTAGCCACGCCCAATATCAATATCCGTCGCGCTCCTTACCAGGAAGAACAGAGAAATGCAATCAATTCCTGAGGCAATTAACTTACTGGCCACATATTCACAACAAATCTTTTCGATGGCCTTCAAACACAACATGGCCTCCACCGACGGGCTCAACAGGAAGATCACCCAAAATACTGAGCACACAATCAGATCAGATCGCACACACCATCCCACCACAACAGAACAACTCTTGGGCGAAATAAATATGAAGATCACTGTCTCCTTCAGGGCCACCACCGATGCTATCTATGGGCTATTCAATCACTAGAGGCATTAACATAAATGCGCTCAGAATATGCACGCAGGCCGCTCCAACACACCACGCACCAGGTTGAGGCTTTCGCTCTCACATGCCATGCACCAGGTAGAGGCTTTCACTATCGACACCAGAGATCACGCAGTCCATCTTCAAGGACCCATCTTCACTTAATAAACATCACACATTTTTTGAAATCCCATGCTATGATACCATGTTACAATTGAGGGACATATATAAAATCAAAAATCAAGAGGCTCTCTAAGTGAGTCATCTAGAGAATGCCAAAGCACTCAACACACTTCATTCAATCAAAGTCTCTTAATATTAGTTGGGTGGTTTGAACCACTCCTTAAATAATAGGATCTTGCATTGATCTCAATCATAACCTACAACAACAAATAACCAAATACATTAATATAGAAAATGCTAGATTTTTCCATTAATTTCAACAATTTATTCATGTTATTAATTGTTCAAGAAGTGGCTCCATCTCAGCATATTTTTGGTAGTAGTTGAGATTTATCTTCATAATAATTATGTTTTTTTGTATTTTTAATTAAATTGATTAATTAAAAAATATGTACAAATTATGATTTTTTAGGCATGTGGTATTGATAAGCCATGTAGCCTATAGTATTATAAAAAAACTTATTAATAGATTAAACATCTCAATAATTAAGAATCTCTTTATTTGTTTTTTTGGTTTTTTTTGAAGTATATATGTTTAATTTATATATGAATTTTTTTTATAAATAATAATAATAACCATCATAGATCCATCTTAAATACAATATTAAACATGGATGAGAAGGAATCTGATTTCTTCAAGCGTAATTTTTTTTTATGAGTCCACATTATTTAAATGTTTTATATGGTTTCTTTTTAGATTTTTTATTTTTATTTTTATTTGGGTTGACGTGAGCAAAATTTCAACTTTTGAATGATGATAGACATTGTTACAATATACTACTAGGGCTGTAGAATGAGCTTCTGGCTCAATAATAATAATAATAATAATAATAATAATAATAATTTAATAATTTAATTAATTATTATTTTAATTATTATTATTATTCTTTTTTTTATGAATGTGACATGTATCATGAGGTAAGTGTTTTGATACTATTGATGCAACCCCATCAAAACAACAACCTATGATATGGGTAGGCTAATAAGACATCAAAAGAGCGTGAATTTTTTTATTAATATAAGAATGTTTTTACAATCCAAATTAGTTTGTGCAAGGATATAAATTCTTGTGATCTCAACTTCTCATAAAGCTCAAGATTGATATTGATAGCATGTTAAATCAGACACCCAAGAAAGAATGAAAGGGCTACCTTGAGAATTTGGCAAAGCTACGTGGGACTTCATTATTTGAGTTTACAACAAAAAGTTCCAAGTTGACAATCTAGGCATTATGATTAATTGAGAAAATATAAAATTGAAGGGCATAGAACTTAATGTAAAATATAATCCACTTGACCTAAGGAATGTCAATAACATTAAGGATCCAAGAAAATAAAAAAACAAAACTACAACTTGCCTTGAATCTATGACAACATGAATGAGAGAGTATGCCATTTATATAAATATAGTGACCCTTCATATAAATTCACAAAAAAGAAACAACAAATGGCTTGGTTGTTGTCAAAGCTTGGGATCAAATAAGCTCAAAAAAGTGTGGCCAAAGAGAAAATCAATTCACAATTAGTTAGAAAATGGTTATTTTTAAACAGCAAAATAAGTGCCTTAAAGGGGACTCTAACACATTGCTCAATGAAACATTTTTATTTTAATTGACCCCGAAAATAACCTTTGTTATATTGTGCCCCAAGTTGTTGATGCTTTTGTTCTTTAGAGAAGTGATCATGGGAAGTCATTTTTTGTCTAGCTAGTTGTAGGGACAAAGAGAAAAGTGATTGAATTAATAGAAGCATGTCTCCTAGAGATAAATGGGTTGCATGCATTGGCTACATTAAACATATTATCCTTAGGTTCATGGTGTCCTAATTGCTATGGAATAGCTAACAACACATAGTGTTAAGTTAGATTTCTATGCCAAAAAAAAAATAGATTGTGTGGATGTATAAAAACCCCAAAACTATAAGAGGTAGTTCAAAGTATGTGCTTATAAGCAATGTGTAGGTGATGTATCTAAAGGAGTGTTATAGGAAGGGATGTAATGTATATGCTAACCTTTTGTTGGAATCATTAAAGGAGGAGTTAAATATTGGAGATTACCTAATATTCCAAGCATTTAAAGATATATTTTTGGAAGAGATACCAAAATTTCCTCATAAGATACTCTAATTTCTTAATAGAACTAATGCTAGGAGCAATACCTATATCCAAAGTTCTATAAATAATGAGCACTCCAGAGCTAATGGAATTTAAGTTACAACTAATGAAAGGTGGACAAGGGATACATTAAGATAAGTGTGTCACCTTGGGAAGCACTAGCATTTTTGGTGAAAAAGAAGAATCACACTCTTAGGTTTCACATCAATTACATGCCACTGAACAAGGTTACTATAAAGAGCAAATATCTATTATCATGGATCAATGAATTGTTTGATCAATTGAGAGGGGACAATTGTAACACACCCAACTACCCAGTTTGGTATATTACTATCTCTATAAACTTGAGTTATGTTTCCCTTAAATTTGCTTCATATAAGATATGTCCTACATGTTTTATGCATTCTACATGGGATGCAACATATACATAGCCATGAAAGCATGATAGGTGTTGGGTAATTTAATTCACTGTTAAATTATTTGTATTTAATTGTCAAACCTAATGTTCATGAACTTGGAAAGTATATGTGCTAAGATATTTGCTTTCAATTCAAAGAAACTAATCTAATTGCACATGAGGATTTGAACCTATTTATGACTAAGTTTTGACAAGCATATGCACATGTTTTATCTTAAAAGGCCAATGAATTCAAACTCAAAACTTTGAAATTTAAATAACTTTAAATCAAACTATACTATGAAAACTCCGAGACCTATTTTAATTGGACACGAAATTGAAATCTATTCGACTGAATAGAAATTGAAATATATTCTATGAAACAATGAAAGGAAATCTAACTAGCTCACTTGAAAAAGGAAATTTATTCTATGAACTGTAAAAAAGTTCTACTTTAATTTTAATGTATGAGATTTGAAATAAATCTAATCTAAAATACTGAAAGGAAATCTATCAAATTGAAAGAACAACTATTCTACAAAACTTGGAATTGGAAACTATTCTAGAAAGTTGTGAAAAAAAATGATCTGTTAACAAAATCTCAAGTGCAAGACCCTCCAAAGATTACTAATGTGCGTATTCTATCAAGAACCAACCATAATTGTCAAAATGATGACTAGAAAAAACATGAAAGAAATTCTTGGAAAATACTTCAAGGAAAGTGTTTTTGGATTTTTAAGTTTATATTGAGCACTCAACCTGTAACAGACAAAAAGCAAGTACTGAAAACAAATATTTCAAACATCTAAAGAGATTGAAAGCTAAATCAAAGAAAATAATAAGAAAGTGAAATTAAAATGAAAAATATAGTCTTTCACAACTCCATAGGGGGCCCTCCTCATGAGTGCAAGGAATTATAAACTTAGGTCACTTGATTTAAATCACCAATTTCATTCAGAACTGCATCATATAAGAGATTACATTCACTGGAAAAGAAAAAGAATCTTTCTTCTTCAAATAGTAGCAACAATTACAAGTTAATATTCATCATTGACATCTGATCCCTCCTCTCACCAAATATATTGCAATTTATAGAGCTTTAAAACAACAAGAAACTCATAATTTCATTGCATGAATTTCGGCCATGAGATCTCAGTAAATCAATTTGAAGATAAAAATAAAATATATTTTGAAGGATTTTAGGATCAAAGATGAGTTCATATCTGATCAAACTTATCTCCTTGCCACGAATTTGTTAAAGAAAAATCCGTTCCAATCTTTTTAGTGATTAGGTGTTGACTGTGAAATTACCAAATCTCAAGTAATCTACAAAATAGGGCTTCAAAGAACCCCAAAAATCTCTCAAATGGTAACGAATTTGAGGAAAAATCTCCCAAAAAACCTAATTGGCCTCGTGATGAAAACAATTCATGTTTCGTTTTCCAAAATTCATTTTCATTTTCTTCGAAGATGCATTTGAAGTTGACAAGTCAAAATTGTTGTGTTTTTCCTTTGATTTCTTGCTAGAGGTTCACACGTGTGAGCTGGGTAGAATTTTACCAACACAAATCCATATTAGAGCTTCTAGGAACCAAGTCCATGTGCCATATTTCCTTCTAGAGTGGTGCTACTACCTTAACCATGGAGATAGCTATGGGAATTGACTTAAGCTGTAGAATCTTGAACTATCAAACTATCATTAGTAAAACATGCAATAATCCTTAATCTACTAAAAATAAAGGAAAATCAATGTTAATTAACCACTTATGAATATAAAGACACATCATATTACTTTGTGAAGAATTACGCTAAGAATGGTGGTAAGTGAGTGGGATGGTGCAATGAATGGTTGGAAGTAATGGTTTAATGAGTGAAAAATATAGTGGGAATGATGACAAATCAATGAGCCAACATCTCCCCCACACTAAGATCTTCGCATGTCCTCATGCAATTAGTGACTTAAAAATAAAATCATATGTACCTCATATTCTATTAATTCAAATGGAGCTGCTCTTATTTTACTAAAAAACATGTTTTTATCTTGAAATTGAAATGCAGGTACATGTGCTCTTGATCATGATGAGATTTGAAATTCATATTACCAACAACAATTCTAGCTTGGAAATTTATTTTTTGCTACTCTAATCACTGTGAAATTCCACGAGCTCCAACATATCCATGAAATGCAAAGGAAGTAGATGAGAGTTATCACTTTCTCATATATGCATGTTTCTTTCAAATTCCCAAAACTTCATTTACTACAAGGAAATCAATCTTGAGATCTATGACATAATCTTCTTCCTTATAACATGCTACAATTTTTTATGCTTTCCATTCTTGTACACAAAATCCATTGTTAAGTCTCACAATTCAACGATATTAAGTGTTTCATATCATTATCTCTATTTTTTTGTACTATCACAACTTCCACTTTTTCATATTTTGAGGAAATTGTTAACCTATAACCAAAAGGTTGTTTATTCCCATAATACCATGCTCTTTGTAAAATTTACTTTCCTTCTTATGTAAATGCATTGAACCATATTTCCTTGATAAGAAACCATCCTTTATCCACATAAGTTTTGCGAATAGTTCCAATGATGATGTATTTTTGTATGTTGTAATCACACAATTAGTTCTTTCAAGCTTTCACTTTCATATGTGAGTGATGACTACTTCCATGAGATCGTTGTTCATGGAAATGCCTTAGCAATAAGATTTATTTATTTAATTTGCAATTCCTTAATCAACATATGAAAATCCTTTCTTGTTAATAACTTCTTGCAATTTAAAACAACTCCTCAGGGAAACTCTTCCTCTTTAAACATAGCTGCAATAATTAAGAGGAGCATTGACTCATTTTTCTCCAAATTCTTTGCACTAATAAGCCAACAAAAGTACTTATGAATTTAATTCCAACCAAGAATAAGCTTACTAGTTTCTCACTCATTTTGACACCAACAATCTCAAGAAAGCAATATTGCATGCAACATGATACACCAAAGTGGAGAGAGTGTAAGAGGCCACATAAGTGGAATAATGTAACCCAAGAGTGATTTAAGAAAATGACAACTAAAGAAATGGTTGATAATAATGGATGATAGAAAAGGTGGCAACTAATAATGGTTGATGGAAAAGTAGTTATTCATCATATTTTCCTAATTTTTAAATAAACTAAAAATCCTTATGCAAGTTTTTACCTCAAGTTTACACAGCAGGTAGAAGGGCCTACCGTGTCCCTAGCAGAAATGCTTGCAGGCCTTCACCAGCCTATTGGGATGAGGGGTCGATTTCGAGAATCGACCCCTCACCTCAGCGGGCAAGCCTATCAGGCCCATGATAGGCTCACTTGCGGGCCTTCAGTTTCCAAGAATCAACCCCTCGACCTAGCGGGTAGGCCTGCCTGTTAGGCCAAAGGCCCACGTGCATTCTTGCTAGGCCTGCACCAGGCCCATCTATGGGCATTCAACCACCCCTAGGCTGAGGGGTTAATTCCAGGAACTGACCCCTTAGCCTAGTGGGCAGTCGAAGTCTTGCTAGGGCACAATTTTTTTTTTTTTAAATGTTTTAAATATTTTTAGTTTTGATTATTAAATTATATTTTAAGTAATTTTTATTTTAATTTTTTAATTTAAATTTTAAAAGGTTTTTCAATAAATTTTTAATATGTTTTTGTTTTTGGTTTTTAATATTTGGAATGTGTGTTTTTGTATTTTTTTAATTAAAATAGGAGGAATATTTTTATTTTTTAAATGTTTTGTTTGTTAAATTAAGATATGCATTTTTTTAATGAAATTATATATATATATATATATATATAATATATATATATATATATATATATATAAAGAAGATGACATCAAAGAAGGTCTCTGTGAATGTTTTTGGAACAAGGGCAACAATTACATCATCTAAATTTGTAATTGGACACTCAATGAATACTATTGAATGTATCCGAACTAAGAAACATCGTAAAAGTCAAGAAACTAGTCCATCAAATACATTCAAGATTATTTCAAAGTAGAGGAATGCAAGAGAAATAAATGAAACATATTTTACATGGCATGTTAAAGATAGTGAAAGCAATGAAGGTATACATATCTATCTATATTGTGGTATGATTAACTTTGATGAACCATATGAGGTGATGGGAAAAATACAAGACATGTTTGGTGCTGAATATAGACATTGTTTATGTTCTTATAAAATTTCCCAAGACACATGAAAATGTTAGATATCGTCTCTCAAAATTCAAGTATGATACATATGAAGAATCTACAAAGTTGTGTGAAGAAATCACAACAAACATTGCAAATAACATTATAAGTATGCTTATTTATATTTATGTGTTATGCATTATTGTAAGGATCATTATAATTTTTACAAGTTATTGATCATTGACATATTATATTTTATTTCATAGGATTTTGTTAAGAGTCTTTCAATGATGTTGGAGGGTATTTATTATCTAGAACTAAATATTATAAATGTGATCAACATTTTCCACACATAAACAAAAGAAGAAAGGAGAAGGAAGCAAAAAGAAATAGCTTATGAAACTACAATAGTACATACAAGGGATCAACAAAGAATCACTAAAGTGGATTAATCTAGTAAAGCTAAACATGTTGCTTTTGAATATGTGGAAGCTGAAGCTGGAAAATATGTTGCTATCAATGAGGAGGAGATTAGAACTGTTGTTTAAAAAGAGAAAAGAAATAAAACACTAGAAAGAAAAATTTCCATGAATGTCTCTCTTCTAGTTGATGATGAAGATATTGTTTATCTAGAAGAAAATATGTTAACCAGTAAGAAGAAGAAATCAAAAGTTCGTCAATCTATAAAATTCACGGGCAATAGTGAAAATCAGAGTGAAAGCTCTAAAGGAAACATAGAAATCATAACACCAAGTGCTGATTTATAGGATGACATTATTAAAACAAAACAAAATTCCATTCAAGATCACTTTATGAAGAATAAATTAATTAATGGAGGCAAAACATTTTAGCTTAATATCAACCAATTCTATAGGCCAAATGAAGGACAATTTCAATATCAAATTAGAAAACCAAATCACCTACATGTCCATAACTTGAAAATATTGTTCAAGTACAATCCATATGCACATGTGGTGGAATATGTGGTTCTTATTGATACAAATCAAGTTCACAACAAAAAGGCATTTCAAAGGACACGATGTTTTGAATACAAATATTATGTAAATGGAGGGAACCAATCTACAAAGGCTAGAAGAAAATTGATCAAGGAATGTCCCAATACCTCTTTTTTTGAAACAGTGAGATGCATCATTTATGCCGATTTAATTAAAACATAAGAAATGTTATTGGTGTTGACATTATGATACAAGTGTTGTCCTTGATGGCAACTCACTCAGATGATAGATCATAGTGCAGCAGGTCAGTAGCAAAGAGTTCAGGTTCAGACTACAAAGAATGAAGAAAGAAGAGTATATACGCAGGTTATACATAGGTTCATTATGTACCAAGTCGTGTATATACGCAGGTTCGTTATATACCAAGTAGGGTATACACACAGGTTATACACACAGATTCACTGTATACAAAGGAACATATACACGCGAGATTTCTGATCAAAATTCATGTATGCGTATGCACGCACTTTCATGCACGAAAAAGCGTGCACATGTGGGAAAGTGTTATGAAACTAGCTCAAGAAAAGATAAAAAAGATAGATCAACGCCTTATAATTCAGCCTCTTCGAGGGGGAAACCTCCTTTACATTACATAAATGAACAATTCTTGGATGATTCAAATGATAAAACCTCCTTTCCATATATAAGAGTCTAAGGAGTCACAATATAACCCAGTCGACCTAACAATAATAATATAAAGCCACAAAAATAACAATAGAGGGATTCTATGGGGCACAATAATAACAATATGGCGACAACATGGCACAACAATATTAATAAGGGGTACAACTACAATAGTAATGGGGTAATCACTAGTATTATAGGGACCCAACATGCCCCTCTCCTTCAAAAAAGTGGTGTCCTCAACTCTTGAGTAGTTTTGGATGCTTCTGTATAAAATTCTCATCCTCCCATGTGGAATCTTCAGCAGATAAGCTCTTCCACTTGATAAGATACTCTGAAATTGATCGATTTCGTAGCTGTCGAGTTCTTATTTCTGTGACTGCTTCTGGTTCCAATATCATTTTTCCTTCCTCGTCAAGTTCTGGCAATATTGTTTGAACTGGGAGCTTATCGCCTATAACCTTCTTTAAACATGAAACATGCAAAACTAGGTGCAATGGAGAAGCTGCAGGAAGCTCTAATTTGTATGCCATAGTACCAATCTTTTGCAACACCTTGTACGGACCATAATACTTTGGCGATAATTTATTATCCTTCTTAG
>APFE031073792.1:67115-97887 GCA_000404065.3 Pinus taeda | reverse complement strand
TCCACAAGCCATATGCTTGTTTACACAAGAATACTTCTCTCCATATCCCTCCATGTGGAGTCTCTAGCCTCTATATAGGCCTCATACATACAATACCATGCATCATTACCATGGTTTCCTCATACCATCAACTAATACCATGGGCCCCTTACATTATTAATAACTACTTGTGGTCCCTTACATGACATGGGTTAACCACCTTATTTATTACTATGGCCCATCCCATTATTACATTATTACCATGGGTACCTCCCTTGGTACCCCATATTATCCCCCCTAGGTATATAACAAAATCTTCCTTTCTTAATGGAGACTTATAAGAAGAAGCCTATATTGAGCAACCAGGCGGATTCATTCTTGGAAATTATTCAAAACTTGTATGCAGACTCAGAAAGGCTCTCTATGGTCTAAAACAAGCTCCAAGGGCCTGGTATTACCATCTTGACAAATATCTCCACCAACAAGGTTTTTCAAAGGGATCATCTAATAACAATCTATATACAAAGATTGACAATAATAAATTGCTAATACTTGTTGTTTATGTTGATGATATCATTTTTGGTAGCAATGAAAAATCCATGAGTTGGAATTTTGCTTCAGTAATGCAGCAAGAATTTGAAATGTCCTTGCTTGGTGAGCTTACATATTTTCTTGGTCTACAAGTTCAACAAAATAAAGATAGTATTTTTCTATCACAAACCAAATATCTCAAGCAGATCTTGAAAAGGTACGGTATGGAAGATTCTAAACTAGTATGTACCCCAATGGTAACAGGATGTAGTCTCAGCTCAAATGATGAATCAGCAGTAGTAAATCAACCAACCTATAGATCCATGATTGGCAATCTACTTTATCTAATAGGTGCCCAACCAAACATCATGCTTGCAGTAGGAATAATTGGAAGATTCCAAGAAAATCCAAAGGAATCACACCTTCAGGCAATCAAAATGATTTTCAAATATCTTCAAGGAACACAAAACATTGGTTTATGGTATCCTAGAGATATAGATATTACACTTCATGCATATATAGATGAATATTGGGAAGGAAGAATTGATGACAAAAAAAGCACTAGTGGTGGTGCATTCTATATGGGTTCCAGGTTAGTGTCTTGGTTCAGCAAGAAACAAAGTTCAATTGCATTATCTACAGCTGAAGCAGAATATGTGGTTGTTGCATTCTTGCTGACACACAACTACTTTGGGATGATGTAAACATTTGCAAGACATTTCGATTTCACATGTACTCCAACATCTCCATTTCTATGTGATAACAACAAGTGCAATAAGTATTTCAAAGACATCCAATCATGCTCTCCAAGACCAGGGCACATACCCAATCAAATATCATTTTCTACATGAACAAGTGCTTGAACAAAAGGTCAAATTGGAGTATGTTCCCTCCAAAGAACAAGTTGTTGATATGTTCACCAAACCACTACCCAGAGAGACATTTGAATATCTCATACAGAAGCTGGGATTAGTTGCTACATCATCGTGCTGTTAAAATCCAATTTGTTTGAGAAAATTTGGTATACGCGAGTTTCATGAAGCTTAGTCACATACATACATTGGTTTCTGTGGGTACAATCACATATATGTTGGTTTGAGGAAAAGCAGTGGGGTAGACTCAGGAAGTAAGGGGTCTGATATGAATTATCTACTTTGCTTGATGTTGGTTACAATCTGTTGATGACATATGGAAATATGTTGGCTCTCATAATTTGTTGATAACTTGATATATATCTAATTGATGATGATGCTTTGATAACTCTTATATTATATGAAATGATCAGATCTGACAGTGAACATTTGGCATAGGTTCAGGAGGAGAATATGCTTCTAATAATGCATTTTTGGCATTATCTTAGAAGATCTTGGTATAGATTCACATAGTTTCTTTTGATTCAGGTGGAACAGGTTTAGGGGGAGAACATGGTTGTTGGTATGGATGCTAATTGACAGATGTTGTTGATGATAGTTTTTGATGACTATCATGGTCTTGTTTAAGATATTTGGTCTCTGTTATATATGTCATTTAATGTAAAGGTCATGAAAAGACCTAATTTGTAACCCCACTATGTGTTGGACAGATGATGTAATGATTATTGTATAAACAATTGGTATATCCCCACTTGGTTGGGTGGATGACTCAAATTTGGTATATTCCCATTTGTTTGGGAGATGGATGTATGTATGTGTCTCTGGAGATAGGAAGGTCATTGGTAATGTATGTATAGAATCATGTTATCTTTTTGCAAACCTTTCTTGTGCTCAGGGGGAGCATGGACTAAATCGTAGGAGCTCAATCAACACACTTCAACATATTAGAGAATTCAGCAGGTACTCAGAGGGAGCATGACCCTTTGCCTTTGATGACAAAGGGCGAGAGTGACTTGGTGTTGCCATCAAGTCCAAAGGAGGATATTGTTGGCATTATGACACAAGTGTTGTCCTTGATGGAAACTCACTCAAATGACAGATCACAGTACAATAGGTTAATAGCACAGAGTTACATATCAAACTTCATAGAATGAAGAAAGAAATGTATACGTATGTTCACCATTGGAAAAGATGCATATAAACGCGGGTTCACTGTATACAAGTTGCGTATATGTACATACACACTTTCACAAAAGGAAAAGCATGTATACCTTAGAAAACTAAGTTTTTTGTTCCAAAGTATTTAGTCCATGGTATTGATCGAAGATATCTGGTCTGAGGTATTGACCCTAGGTATTTGGTCCAAGGTATTGGTTCTAAGCGGTTTTGGTCCATGGTATTGAGAAAGGCCTAAGAGTATATAAGGAGGATAAGATCATTAGGCCAGGTGTGAAAGTATCAAATATCTGATGAAGTGTGAGATATAGTATGCAGGTTATTGGGTTATGGTGCATAGCTGGATTTGAACCAAGGATGAACCTTTTCTAATGACGAGGAATCAGATCTAATGACAAATTAGGATCTTAAGGTGTAAAACATACTATCTTTTGTGTTGAAGCTCCTATATATTCTAGATCTGAATGTTGATGCATATATTATTCTGTAAATGATATGATCTGGGTATAACTGAAGTCTGGAATAGATGCAGAACACTGAATTTATATTTGCAGATGTATACGCTGGTTGGCTTTGAGAAAAGCGTGTGTACACTAGGTTCGACACATGGAAGTAGCATATACTTTATAAATATGTTTTAGTTGTTTCTGTTTGCTGTTGTAGTGTTTTGTGTTTGGGCTTGGGTTCTGGTTACTGTATTTTGGTGACAACATTCTGAAAGATTAGATTGATGGGTTGTTAAAGTGATTGATTGATTCAGTTGTGGTTGGTTCAAAAGAAGATTGGTTGATGCAGATATATTTTATTATTGGATGATGTTGTTGATGGATCCAGTCTAAAAATTTATGAAATGTGGTCCTTGGAAGAAAAGAGAAGGTTGTAGCCTTCTGTAGGCTAGCACCTATATACTAGTAAACATATCATCTAGTACAAGAGCTAGGGGGTTGTAGCTCCTTTCCAGTAGAAGTTGGAGAATGAGAGAAGGTTTTAGCTTTATGCAAGTAGAAGCCTACGTACTGGTATAATACTACACCAGTACAAAAACTGTAAATAGAATTTTCTTATTATTAAAAGAAGATAGAGACGACAACAACAGGTGGTTTTCACCCACATTGGGTTTTCACCTTATATCTTGGTGTTCATGTGTGTTTCTTGTGTGTGATGATTATTCTGCTTTTACTGCACTATCTAATGAATTTATGATACACTAGTTAAAGTTAAATATATGGTAATTTGGGTAAATCAAAATATCTCTATATATATGATGGTTGCATTAAGTACAGTTGCGTATACATGCTAGTTCATTAAGCTGAAGTAGCGTATACAAATCAGTTTTCAAAATTAAATTATTGATCTGATATTCACCCCCCGCTAGTATTATTTCCAACATCCACTTCAATCCCACCAAATGAAAACTGCTACATCATATTCCCAAACATCTACCAGTGAGATTACCTCATTCTCTCATTCACTAAAATCTCTATTTCTTTCTTTTTCATTTCCTTTCTCTCTACCACTCACTTCATCTATTTCCATTTCCTCTACACAAATGACTAGTGCTACCTCAAGCAATACTATCATAGCCATTAGTTCTTCTTTCATCACATCCACCTCCCCAACTATTATAATGGCTACTGGACCATGGTCCAATCTGGGAGTTGTTCAAATTCCAACACCACTTCATGCTCTACCAAAACATCCTAAAAGATGGCTTCCCAAATTCAATCCTGATGATGGGTTACCTGTTGAAGAGCACCTTCATAATTATATTTTAGCCATGAATCTCAATGAGGTAGTTCAAGAAGATGTTGTTGTTAGATTATTCTCATACACTCTTACAGGATCAACAGGGTCTTGGTACTTTTCATTACCAACCAATTCTATTACTATTTGGGATATTTTTGAAGAACTATTTTTGACTAAATTTGGTGATGATCGCTCAACCACATCTCTTATCAATGACCTTTCAAATTTAAAAATGAATTCATGGGAAAAGATAAAAGATTTCATTTCCAGATTTAACAAACTATTAAATAAAATCCTAGATACTTCTAGACCTTGTGTCAATGTACAAATTGAATGGTATATTACATCTCTTCCTTCTAACATAGAAATTTTTGTAGATAGAGATAATAAAAATACCTTGGTAGAAAACATGAAATAATTTGTGTCTGTAGAGAAGGGGATAAATTCAATAGAAAAGAAAAAGGACCAGGAAGACAAAAAATTAAAAAGAGTTACATTTAAGGATGAAGCTAAAAAGAAGGCACCTAAATATTCCTTTGATCTTGAAGGCTTGCAACAAGTCCTTAAAAATTTGTCTAATGAGATGGTAAAGATCAAGAAACAAGTAGATGAATCTTCTTTCAAAAAAACTTTTAGAATATTCAGAAGAAATCATCCACCTAATCCACAACCTCCAAACACAATCTCTAATGCAGAAACTGATGATGAAGATGAGGAGGAAGCAACATTTTCTGTTGATGAATCCAAATATGAACAAATAGCTGAGTTAAATGGAATGTGGTATTTTATTCTTCCTATTTTTGATAGTGAAAATGAATATGAAGCATTACCTGTTAGCATAAGATGTAAAGGTCCAGTTGATCCTATACAACCAAATCAAAAACATAAACTTTCAACTTCCACTGCTAAAGATAAAGTTGTTAAAAAATCCACTTCCACTTCCCCCCATGTAATTTTGTCTTCATCCAGTTCTCCATCTTCACCCAGAACTTTACTAGTTTCAGATACTATTGAGTACAATATAGTTGAGGATATGAAGAAAATAAAAGCAAATATTTCCCTTCATGAACTCACTAAACTCAAACAACAACATAATTTTTTTACTGAAAGAATTGAATGCAGTACCTACTTCCCCTCTTCCTACTAATGTTATATCCAAAGCTTCTAATGGAATGGGTAAACCTCTTGATCATTTATTGTTTGATTCTCTAATGGTATTATGATAGGTGACAAGTCTAACTCAAATACCTCTTCTTTTCTTCTGACTTTTGAAATATTTAATAAAAATGTACATAACTGCTTAGTAGATTCAGGGGCTTCTTCGAATATCCTTTTGTATTCAGTTTGTATGATTTTTAAACATGTCACCCCTGAAAACTGTAATTCACATTGTGCAACTCGATATGACAAAAGTCAAATTCATAGGAAAAATGAATTCAGTTCTTATTAGATTATCTTCGAATCCTAAAGTTTTTCAAATAATTGATATACTTGTTGTCAATATCCTACATTTCTATGGTTTAATTCTTAGTAGAGATTGGTCAGAAAAACTGCACAATTATTTTTCCACTAATTGGTCTCACTTATGGATCCCATTTAATGGAAAGATGAATCAAATTAAAATCAACCAATAAAAGCGCATGAAAAATTCAGTAACAGATTTCGAAGGTGAAAATGAGGCAATAGCATTTAATAACAAAATTCTTGGAAACTACTCTACTGAATCATTTTTTGAAAATTTTAAAGCACAAACATCACCATTTCTGAGTAATTCTGTAACTTATCAAACTGAAATTTTTTCACAGACAGGCTTTTCCAGATGTGTAAATATGTTAGAAAAAACATTAGTTAGTTCTTTATTTTGGACATTGTATTTTGATGGGTCGAAATCAAGTGATGGTATAGGAGTAGGTTGCATATTGATTAATCCTGAAGGTGTGAAGATAATGCTAACTCGTAGATTGGAATTTGAATGCATAAATAATATTGCAGAATATGAAGCATTGGTTCAAAGTATGTACAAAGCAATTAGCATTGACATTAAATACCTTCATGTTTTTGGAGATTCAAAAATTATAGTTAAACAAGTAAGAAACACGATGCATTGTATCTCTACACATTTGAAACATTATCAGTCATTAGTTAAGTCTCTCACTTCACATTTTTTAGTGTTTAACATTTCTTCTATTCCTAGGATTTAGAATGCAAGCACTAACCTTCTTGTTAAGGTTGCATCAAAACTAATCCCATATGAAGATTACAATCCCTTTAGATTTTATGTAGAGTTAATCTTTAGACCATCCATGCCTAATAGTATCACCAATTGGTGGTATTTAATTATGATGAAAACATTTTAAGCTTCTTAACTTCTGAAAAATCATATGATGACTAAATAGTTAATGAAGATGAACACGACAATCAATTAAAACAGAAAATCGAGGATAATCCCATACCCAAATCTGTAATAAAACATGAGGATATATATGATTTAAAAGAATTACTAATTCAAAACTATAGAGTTAAACTTTGAGATTTAAATTAATAAACCTTGGGACAGATCTTAAACCTCAGAACATCAATTTAGGACTTGGTCTCTCATGTGAAGAAATATTATCCTTCATTCATTCGTTAAAAAAATATAACGATATAATTTCTTGGAGTTACGAAGATCTCAAAACATTTTACCTTCCATCATTCAACCTACAATTCCGATGACATCTAACTATAAACTTGTCCAACAAAAATTGAGGAAAATTCATCCAAACTTAGAAAATCAAATCAAAACAGAATTGAATAAACTCCTTAAGGCTAAAACCATTTTTCCTGTTAGGAATTCAATATGGGTTTCCAACTTGGTACCTATTAGGAAGAAAAACAATGATATCCGCATTTGTATAGATTTTAGGAATGTTAATAAAGCTAGTCAAAAGGGCAGTTCCCCTCTACCCACTATGGAACAAATTTTACGATCAATTGTTGGTTTAGAACTTATTTCTTTCATTGATGGTTTCTCAAGATACAATAAAATCATGTTCCACCCAGATGATAGGCTAAATACTAGCTTCATAACCAAATGGGTAACTTATGCCTACCAAAAACTGCCATACGGTTTAATAAATGTAGGGGCCACTTTCCAACGAGCCATGGATATAGCTTTCAAAGGTATGTTAAATAAAATAGTTGTTTTTTTATTTGGATGACATTATTTTTTATTCAAAGAGGATAAATAATCATTTGCAGAACTTAAAACAAATTTTTGAATGTTGTAGAAAATCTAGAGATTTCATTTAAATCCAAAAAGATAATATAATATATATTAATATTATAATATAATAGGTATATATATAGTTATACTATTATATATATATTTTTATTATTTTTTTTTTTTTTTTTTTTTTTTTTTTTTTTTTTTTTTTTTTTTTTTTTTCGTCTAGAAGGAAACTTTAGGATTCACTGTTTAAAACTGTATTTACATAACCCTAATAATAAAAGAAATCTCAGAATTCCCACCCATATAACAAAAAAAGGAGCAATTATTTTGCACAGATCAATTGTCAAAAGTTTCCTTGATCTCACCAATATTTGGTCATACGACAAAGATAAGAAAGACACAGTTTTTTAATGTGGCATCAGAAAACAGATCTACTTAATTAAAAGAAATTTCGTGGGTTCTTTCCTAGTGTTAGATTGTCTTGATTCATCTAATATGTTTTATTCTCAACTCTATGTCTTTTTTGCCACAATAATAATCATAAAATTAAAGCACCCATCTCATTTTTTAGTTCAAATTTTCAGGGTGTTGAATTGAATTATTCAGAAATAGAAAAACAAGCATTTGTTGTATATAAATATGTAAATCATTTTAGATCTTTTCTTTTAAAAAAATACACAAAAGCAATAGTCCCATTCCCAACAGTGAGGCAATTATTAATGCAGAAAGAATTAGGAGAAAAGAGAGAAAATTGGGTAACAACTATGCAGGAATACGATATTGAAATAAAATCAGCCAAAATTATCACACGGAAAGGTTTATTCACACATCTTATAGGGAATCCAACATACTAGCTAAAGGGGACATAGGTAACAATGAACACATTTATGAGGTAAGTGTAATTGATGTTAATTCCCAATAAACTTATTTAATTTTTTATTTGAAAAATGGATATGCTCCTCATGACCTCAATTATAAAAGAAAAAGAGCTTTATGATTAAAAGCATGTCATTATGAGATGGTTGATAATGTGTTATTTAGGAGAAACTATGATTCCATGTTGTTAAGATGCCTTGAAAAACCTAAAGCACAATGGACCAAAAGGCAGACATTTTGGAGGAGATACTACTACACACAAAATGTTGCATGTTGGATATTACTAACCCACTCTCTTCAAAGATACACATGCATACGCAAAGAAATACAAAACATGCCAAACCTCTTCTGGAAGACAAAAGAAACAAGTCTTGCCTCTATAACCAGTTAACATCGAATAGCCTTTCGAACAATGGGGACTAGATATCATAGGTGAGATCATTCCTCACTCTTCTAAATAGCATAGATATATTCGAACTACTACAGGTTACTTCATTAAGTGTGTGGAAGCAATTCCGCTAAAGGTAGTCAATTATGAATTTGTTATGGAATTTATTGATCAATTTATCATCACAAGATTTGGTTTTCCTTCTGCACTTATATTTGATAATGCATCTTATTTTTCGGGAATCGGTATGATTAGATTTGCAATTAGGAGAGGTTTTAAACTCAAACATTATGCTAATTACTATCCTCAGTGAAACAATTTGGTAGAATCCACTAATAAAAATCTCCTTAGAATAATCAAAATAATTGTAGATCAAAATCAAAGAAATTGGCACAAAGCTTAAATATTTTCTCTATGGGTTGATAGGATAACTCAGAAGGCCTCTATAGGCACTTCTACATTTAACTTAGTATATGGGAAGGAAGCCATCATTTCATCACATTTATCTCTTCCTTCATTAGCCCTAGTTCAATTTATTGAAGAAACACTTTCTTCTTCATTGCAATTAAGAAATTCACAAATCATAAAACTAGAAGAAGAAAGAGAAAAGGCCAAACTCACACACACCAAACATCAACAGATGATGAAAGCTTCTTTTGATGCAATTTCAGTGACACAAATATCCTTCCAAGTTGGATATCTAGTTCTCAAGTGGGACAAAGCACATGAAGAAAAAGGGAAATATACTAAATTTCAGAAATTATGGCTTGGTCCATTTCATATTGATGAACAGATAAGCCCATCAAGATTTATACTTCAAGATTTATCAGGAAAGAGATATTCTCTTCTTGTAAATGGGCTCATTTTAAAGAAATTATTTTCTTAATTTCTTAAAAAAAAATTAGAATAAAGAATAAAATATATAAAAAATCACTCCCATTGTACATCCCGCTGCAATTTATTTTTCCTTTTACAGATTTTGTTAATAAAATGTTAAGTAGTACTCTGTTGACTTTTCAAACATCCCTTGAAGTTATTTTTATTTTTTCGTTTTGAAGGTAGGAATTTTTAAGAAGTGGTTATCAAAATTGAAAACTAGATAAAAATTATAGATCTCTAAAAATATTTTCCATTAAGTTGTAAAATCTTAAAAAAAAACCTTAAAAATTAAAGACCGTCTTACTACTAAAACACTTTCAACTCGAATTTTCCATCCAAAACTCTTAAGGATTCAATGATCCTCCTCATCCATTAAAAATGGAAATTTTAGAGTGTAATTCTAAAATATAATAAATCTAAAAAGATAAGAGGTCTCACCATGAACCTACTTACCATGTTCTTAGGAAACCAGTTAAACTGACATTGCCACATTGAACACCAAATCAAGGTAATGACTTATGATTTTTAATTGTAAGATAAGGGGTCTCATCACAAGCTATCTTGTTCAGTTTAATTATTACCGATCAACTGTATTGTCCTTATTTTGCCACCAAACCAAGACAATGGCTTTTTAGCATAAAAAAACAATTACCTCTAATTATTGAACCATTAAATGGATGGGACATTGGATTGTTGTTGGTTAAAAGGTAACCCTGTCGAGGCTATGAATGCTTGCTGGAAGCAATGGCTCTAACTATGGAAAATAAGTACATTATAAGCTAAGTCGTAAAAGGCCCCCTACTTTATTCTTATAAACTGATTAATGACTGATATAAGTAAATAGGTGTTTTTCATTCACAAAAGGTTTTTTAAAAATAAATTGCAATTTAATGAGTTTTATAGTCGAAGTAATTTTATTTATCTAAATGTTTTGAAAAGAATCTTTCACTTCTTAGATTAATTTTTACTGAATTTTTGGAAAATAATCATTTATCAAAGATAACTAGTTCTTCCAGTGAATCGCCAATTGTTGTACTATTCAGCATACCCCATTTTAATGTATTATAAATTTCATATGAAATTTATTACATTAAAATAGGGACCCTTTAATTTTATAAAATCAATATAAAAATTGTTAATAAAGAACTATAACCGAAGTTTAATACTTATAATTTTTAATTAAAACCCAAGTATTAAACCTTTATTATCCAAAAGAAAAAAATTAATAGCCCCGAGACCAAAACTATACTTAAGCTTAAAAAATTCTTAAGTATTAAAAAATATGGGTTATTTAATCAAAAAAAAAGAATCAGAGTTTTTAATTCCCAAAGTTTTTTTCTTTATAAACTCTGACTCATCCAAATCTGCATCACAAAGTTTCTAAAGGCTATGACTCCCCTGCATTACAAATTTTCTAAAGGCTAAGACTCCCCTGTATCACAAATAAACAAAGTTTCAAGGCAAGACCCCTCCACTAATTCCATTTCTGATTGCGATATGATATTGAACCCGACAAGAAAATCAACTTCAATTCATTAAAATCCCATGTCCGTGCAATCACAAGAACCATTTCCCAAGTCCCACTACCTAACTCTTTTGCGATATGTGATAAATCCCTGGACCCAACAAGATTATCTATTGCAATTCATAAATTCCACGTTTCTACAAATATCGCAAAAGGTTCCAAAAATATTAAGTCCATACTCTTGCATTATCCCAATTGCGATATGTGATTAAGCCTGGACCCGACAGGATTATAAAATCCATTACATAAATCCCCACGTCCGAAGCTATCCGAGCTTCCAAAAATCCATGCCCCACTACCTACACTGATTTGCGATTGCAATTAGGACAGTTGATCACCAATTGCAATATGCGATAAAACCTCGAACCCGACAGCATTATCCACTGCAATTCATAAACCCCGTATCCACGACTATCGTAAATACCAAAGAGTCAAGTCTAATTTTAATTGCAATTGTGATATCCTTCCTCATTGTTGGACACCTAATCCTAAATGGGTTAGTGTGGAAGCTGAATAGACTAAGTAGTCCAAGAGACCTTGGGATGTGGAACCCAACGGTCACATGTTGTAGTATAAATGTAAATCATTTGTTAATGAAATTACACTCTCATGATTTATCCTTTAGATTATTCTTGCTACCCATGTATGTTTAACATGGTATCAGAGTGGGAGATTGCTGGTCCTGCTCCAATTTGAGCCACTTGGTTTGTGATCTCTATATACATGTCAGTTCTGCCTTTCTCCTAAACAGAATTGATGAGAATTGCCATCCTATAGAGCGTTAGATTTTTCCAGTCCAACAACATTCTTGAAAACGTTAATTCATGCCCTATCTGCTTGTCAGGATTGAGCATTTTATTCCTCATTCTGCACCATATTCTTTCCTGCGCTCTGTGGAATCTCTTCCATAACCGTTGTCTGCCATTCGCTGCCACCTCTGTCTATCAGGTCTACTACTTACATGCACCAATCCGTTTCATCTAATTATGTCTCTGCGATTCTAAATCTACTCAGTCGTAATAATTTGCTCTCTGTCTGCCATAATTGATTATGCGCCATTCTGTGCTCTGTCTACCATAATTATTTATGCGCCATTTCTACCATGCCTAAGCACTGAAAACATTCTGAATCGCTGTTGAATGCCTTGAGGCCATGCGGCTACTGGGTATGTGAGCTCTACATGAAGTATTATCTCCGTTGAAGAACTCCCCATTGAAACCAGATGTGGGTTGTTGAAAGGCACTGTCTTCATTGCCACAGAAGAACATTCACCGTAATGCATCTTTTGATTATGCTACCTAGATTCTTGCCTCTATAATGCTACTTCCAATTGACTGTTGTCTATCTGCAAAACTATAACAACAATATAGGAGAGCTCCCGGTGAGGATTGAACTTGTGACCTTTAGCTTACGAAGCGAACGCTCTACCTCTACCAGAACTATCATCCATCGAACAGTACGTGGCCCCAAGAGCCATTGTGAAGGTATCAAAGCATCGTTGTTCGTTCCTACATGGAAGGGCTGATATGACTCGTGGTAGGGGAAACAGTCGTGGATACAAGGAATAGGAAGAGGCTCGGAATAGGAAGAGGCTCGGGGTTCATAACCAGCAGAGGCTCGGCGGGGAGCGGCGTACCGAGGGCAGGATTATCATTATTATTGTTGTTTTCAATGAAATAATGGAGGGTCGAATCAAGCTACCAGTTACATCTTTCAAGAAAGAAGGCGACTTCCTCTAGCGTGGTCATTATAACGCCACAGGTTTGCTATACAAGCCCTTTTAGTTCTGACTATAAGAATTGTTATGATTTTTAGAATCTTTGTCTAGAATAAGCTTACAGGAGATACTGCCAAACTTTGAATTCCCACAATCACATCTAAATTGCCTTCTCATCTACAACTCTACCACTTCATGGCCTTCATGAAAAGTTAAAGAGCAGGCTATACATACACCAGCATTGCCTGAGGGGATGCATGTCATGCATGAGAAAACAACGTGTCTGTTCATATACCCCTTTGGATACGTGCATTATTTCCCCAAATTGGCTTCCAATTCTTGGGCGTCCACGCTCTCTATGTACTCGTCAATGGTGAGTGCGGTCTCATTTTCATTCTCAAATATATCACCCATTTGTTGAATAATATAGAATCTTGCCAGCTTCACGGTGACTCTCTAATCAAACAAAATTGGATCTCTGCAAAAACGTGGATTATACTATCACGGTGATTATATAATTGTGACTTGGTTTCTTCATGCCTAGTTTGGAGTTCAACATTAACCTTGTAAATACATTGAACACTGTGGATTTTGTCTCCGCACTAAATTGAGTGGGTATTCTCTGTGCTCTAGTTTCTGTGCGATTATCTATGTTGATTAAGCTGGTTATAACAGTCTCTACAACCCAGGCATTGCTCGGTTTACATAAACATGCATGTCCATTGTAGAAACACACTTTAGTATAAACTCAAGTCAATCAACTTCATTCTTATGCGATTCAGTCTTTGCAAAATGCTCTCGTAGCTTTTGATCTGTGATTTTTGCTGAAGTTATACCTATAGAACGCCAAGTCCCGCTCAATCAAGTCCCTTTGGAAGCACTTTTGGACAAATGCAACCAACTTTTGGGAGTCAACTTTGTCGTGCAAGCAGTCAACCTGCTTTTGGTTCAACTTGCACACCTGCATTTGTATCTATTTCAACACCTGCAATTGTATTTACTTCAACGCGTACATTTGGGTCAACAACTACACCTGCCTTTGGGGCTTCCAGTACTCCAGTTTTTGGGGCTTCCACTACTCCTTCCTTTGGTTTTGGGAGCACTACAGCATTTGGTCAATCGACTCCAACACTTGGTGCTGCATCTACTCTAGCATTTGGGAGCAGCACAACATTTGGAAGCAATCCATCACTTTTTGGTCAAAGTTTGGCTTTTGGAGCTGAGTCAAGGGTATTGCCTTTTCAATAACGATTTCCTTAGTCGAATCATTTTATGCTTATCGACTTTCCATGCATCTCAAACAATTGGAGGGTTGAGTAATAAGAGTAATTGATAGCGATATTGTTTGGAGTCTTTATTGTCTTTATTGATATTGTTTTGAGATCCTTGTAGAGGAGAGCTAGAATTCTTTTAAAGGTTTTGAAAGCTCTACAAGGAGCATATTTGGGCAAAGATGTTAGTTAGACAAGGAAGTCATTTTGCAAAAGGGAGTAAAATTTTGTTGAAGAAAAACGGTTCCAATTGATGAAATATTAGAGTTATTGGACAATCTAATACTCTTTACTATAGATAATATAGTCAAAATCAGCAAAGATTTTCTCACCGATATTCATAATTGTTTACAAGATGTACATGAAAAGATTGATTTTTTACAGCTTGAACCTCAATTCCAGCAAGAAGAATTACAACAATGTAGTCATCATTCTGAACCTGTTTCTTTTCAAAAAATTGAAACAGAGTCCCATAAATAGCAAGACATTAATGTTGCAAATTTAGTGCCTAATACAACAACAGATTTGCATGCAGATGCAAAAAATCAGTCTGCACCTCCCAAGCCCATCATCAGACCTTGGGAACAGCTTGTCCACAACAAGCACAGAACTGGTCTTGGATATGATAAGGACTTGTCCTTTCATATTCCAGATTATGCCAAGCCCATTCAGTTTCAGAGTGCTAGATTCATTCATGACAGTTCACCTCCAGCTGTTCCAAATTTTGCCCCTCTTCTAGAGCAACAACAACAACAACAAATTGTGAAATGTCAACACTGTGACTGAGTTGGCCATTTGAAAGATCACTGTTTTGATCTTCATCCATGTAAGCACTGTCATAAAACTAGCCATTCTTCACATATATGCGTCAACAATGAACGTCCTGCAAGAACAAAGATTCATCTTGGATGGATCGCTTCTTGGCAATGGGCATCAACAACCAAGAAGATATTCCAAACACATGTCAGAACCTGTTCCAAAGTATTGAACAATCTTGCAATTGAGTTTTCTCCATCATCTCACATTGTATCTAATAGGGGGGGAATGATGGTCATCTACAAGCTTCAAAGCCACATCAAGCAAGCCTGAGGACACTTTTGAAGACACTTCCTCTAGCAGAAGAATTCATCTTCTTGTTAGATTTGGAAGAGTTCCAAGAATTGCATTAAGCATTCCAGAGTTGTTGGTCATCCTTAAACCATCACAGGTTGAGACTTCCCTTTTCAGGTTGAATTTCTCCCTTTTATGCGTGAGACCTCCTTTCATGGTGAAGTTTCTCTTCAAAACAATAGGAGCACTTCCTCTAGCAGAAGACTTCAGCTTCTTGCCAGTTTTGGAAGAGTTTCAGGAACTGCACTAAGCATTCCAGTGTTGGTGGTCATCCTTAAACCACCGCCCTTTATCCCAACATTTCAGAGAGCACATTCAGCCTTGTGCTACCATGCATTTTTTTGTACATTTTGTATTACAGCTCTCTTCTTGGACTCATACCTAACCCTTCAGATTAAGGGGGCGAATGTTGGACACCTAATCCTAAATTGGTTAGTGTGCAAGCTGAATAGACTAAGTAGTCCAAGAGACCTTGGGATGTGGAACCCAATGGTCACATGTTGTACTATAAATGTAAATCATTTGTTAATAAAATTACACTCTTATGATTTATCCTTTAGATTATTCTTGTTGCCCATGTATGTTTAACACTCATGCCAATTGTGGTATGACGCCATTTGTGATGTCAAGCTCCACATTGGGCGCACTCCTTTGGGCTAAATAGATGCACCCTCCATGAGTGCATTTATTCATGTCAAAGAGGTGCACACCTTCAGGTTGAAGGAGTGTACTCTAAGGTGGGCGCACTCCTTTGGGCTGAATAGATGCACCCTCCATGAGTGCATTTATTCGTGTCAAAGAGGTGCACACCTTTAGGCTGAAGGAGTGTGCTCAATTTGATTGCATGTCTTCATCAACTTGGAGTATGCTTTGGCTTTAATTGAGTTCCTTTCAAGATTTTACTTTCTTTTTCATGCTTTTGAGCCTTTTTCAAGTGTGTTCATGGCAAGAAGGCAAATTTCTAAGTCCAGAAAGATCTTGAGTTCACCTAGCCATAGACTTATTAACTCAAGTGATTATAATGGTTAAGTGATGATGCATGAGAAACATTGAATTGGGAGGATTCGACACTATGAGAAAACAAATAAATAATAAATCAAACAACATGACGACTCAAGGGGACTTAAAATGATAGTTATTATAGGCGAAAAAAATTGACATAGGCGAAAAAAATTGGAGGGTTGTTGTTGCAAAAAAAACACTTGGCAGAACTTTGGGAGAACCGCAACTTATCTGAAATGGTTTCATTGTAAGTGCAAAGTCTCATCTATTCATGAAGTATTGATTTAGCTAGCAGGTTACCTTAGCTCCCCATTCTTACTGGTTAAAGATATAGTCTTCCTTATTCCATTAGTCGGTGTAACATAAAATATAACAAGTTTTATCATTATCATGTTGATGTAAGTAATGGTAATATAGTATGGAAAATTAAAAAAAATCAGAGTGTGAGTTTTACATCTATGGTGTTGCTCCACTGCCAGCAGGCCTGGATAGTACCCTGAGGTAGTCACTTCAAGAACACAAATATTGCCTCGCTGCGAATGACCATAGACAGTACCTTGGCGAAGTCGGTTCCTTCACCTCCCTGCGCAGGAATCCTTTCTTTTATTTCACCCTTTCTTTTATTTTCTTTTCAAAAGAGTGTTCCTATGCACTTATTATTTTTCAACAGGTGGAAGAGGGATCTCGACTTATTGAGAGCAAAGGAGGTTACTCCTTTAGAGACAAGTTTTAGACCTCTAATGCTTTCTCGCTACGAGTTTTCCCATTATCTTACTCTACATAGATAAATAATCAAGAAATCACATCTTTTATAATAGGTTTGAGCATATGAATGAGAATCCTAAATATATGATCGCTTCATGGTTTGCTTAGAGTTTCCCAATTAAAAATATCATATTTTCCATTGAAAAATTATTGACTCAAAAAGGATAAACCAAATCAAGGAAGAGGGTAATAGATAATCCAAGGATTGTGTTTTACCAGAAAATTCCATTCACAAAAGATTAGACAATTCATCTCAAAGATCAAACTATTAAAAAGAAACAAATAAAATCAAAAGAATAAAATTGAAACATGAAGAATGAAAACCACACAACAAAAATGAAATGCATCTAACTACATGCAACCTATCCTAACCTAACCTAAACTAGACAAGGTCAGATCACATAAAGTGAAACTTACAATGTATCCATAGAAGTTTCTCCCAACCTTTAGACCAAAGGATGTGATCATGAAGAGTCAAAACAAAAAGTAGTGCAATGAACAAGAGAGATCGTGCAAACATCTACAATGGCTGATGAAGATAGGAAGTGAAACCACAATGGTGAATCACACTTAATCGCTCTATCAAACAAAAAAATCCAAGATTTTATGAAGCATCTGTAAGTATAGGCCATGAAGCATGGGTCTAGAATGAAAATAGGCTTCTAGGGAGTCTACAATGGGATCATGGAAACAACCTTTAGGAAAACATAAATAAGAAAGATTGAACAGGGACAAATCCATGTCATAAGTAATATTCTTAGGTTGACCACAATCCAAGTTGTTGTGCATGTGGTATTCTTGGCTGAATGATGAAAAATATTTGTGAAGATTCATCTATGTTCTTACAACACATATTCAAGATTCACTTATGATGGGATGTAACGGGGGATGTTCGATAATCAAATTAAATTTCCTCCCTTGAGGGTTGAAAATTTTTATGTGAATAAAATGAGCATCCCTTAGGAGAGATTCCACATCCCATGTAGCGATATGAATGATAAAATTATGAAAAATAATTAAGAACTGACCAAAATCATGAATATCAACATAGTGATAGGAACATGACATAACCATTAGTGTAGGTTGAAGTGTCCTAGTCACCTAACTTGGCTTTGAATTCTGACAAGATTGATAATCCATCTAAGGAAACATGGTCAGTTTCCTATCAAAACAAGATTCATTATTTAATTCATGAAATTCATAAGAGGATAGATTTTCGAGATTATTACACAAGTATTTGATGATAAGCATTTAATTTTCTAAGTCAAATGAAGATATACCTGAAATAAAATCATCGATAATTTCATCAAACTCCATTTGAAGTTGTTGCAAATCAAAATCCTCATGTAAGAGCAAATATTCCTCCATATTACCTGAACAATCATGACCGTATAATTCAGAAAATAATAAATCAACGGGGTCATGATCATCCAAGGGTTTAACTTGATTAACATGTGAAGGATCAACTAGACAAATATCAAGATTAGTAGATGGTTTACTGATAAGATCAGATGCATCACCATCGCACGGAATATACGAAAGAGAAATAAGTTCTTCATCAGATAATTAATCTTCTGATTTAATGATCGGTTGAGGTTAAAAACATGGAACATCAAAAGGAGGAGGACATGGAATAAAAGGCATGTTCGACACTTCTTCAAGATGATGAAATCCTTTTGGGTCAAGAGGACATAGTGAATTGGATTCAAACTATTTTCTTCACATCAGACTAAGAAACAAAATTTCTCATCTAAAAATTTCCATTCCACATCCTCATCTAGGACTTCATAACAAAAATGAAGGAATCAATCAACGAAATGTTTGAGATATTCATTTGGTTCCATTCTAAGTTGATCAATTTCATTAAGAACATATGAATATTCATACTTGTCAAATACACATCGAATCTCGTTAATAAAATGATTGAAATATGTGATAGAATTAGTGGGTAAAGAGTAGCACCATTACTTCGCATGACCATCTAATGTAAGGGTAAACAATTATGTGAGGATTCCTTCATAACAAATGCCACTTGAAAATACAATTGAATGAAGTTTTTCACGTAATCAAGGACATTTTTCATACGCTTGCCATTTAATTTAAGATGTGACAAGTTATGTAAAAAATCAGTGGAGATTGAAAGATTTAAAGCTTTAGTAAGACACATCAGGATTAGGATGAAGCCATTAAATGTAAGAGATTCAAACAGACTTCATAGGCTCGGATTTTCATTAGGCCTTCCTTCTAGCACCAAAAATGTTGATGGTGTTGGATGCAGCCAACATTGTAAGGGGATCTCCCTGATGTGAAGTCCCAATTAGACCTCACACCATTTGGTGTAAGAGTCCCATCAAGTCATACGTTCTATCACCATTGGAATGGTTTTCCAGGATATGCCTTGTTACAATCAAACATAAGAGAACACAACATCTCTTTGGGGCAACAAGAATGTGAGCTTTGTGAGACACCCAATGTAAGGTGTACAAGAGAGACTTGCATGGTTCATGAGGGAAACAAGCCACCAGATAGAAAAGTAATAGTACTATCCTAAATGGAGACCGATGGAAAAAGAGAAATACTTGGTGAGTACTTGCAGATTACTATGCATAATAGACAATAGTCATTAAAGCATAACATCATTTATTGAATAATAGCCAAAGCTAAGAAATGAATTAGTTCATTAACTTAATATGTAAATAAAGCAACATATACCATAAACATAACCATAATAGTCCAACTACATCTACAATACATTTATGAAGGAATTTTGACCCATTAAGCTTCTGATTATAAGTGTAATATCCCAAGTACGTTGTTACATGAATGAAACATTGTATCCAATAGTGGAACATGAAGCCACAACTTGCTTCTCAAAAGAATATTCTATCTCCTATGTATCAAAAGAGAAGCCAAGGAAATACCTCTAGGATCTAAGCCTCCTAAAAATCCCATTTCTTGAGTTATGAGGAGCTATTTATAACAAGTACAATGACCTTTGGGATTCCCCATGACCTTTTGACTTCTATGGATATTCATATTCTAACATGATTCATTACATTCCAAAGTGTGGCCATTTATATTCCACTTGTGCCCATTGGACTTCATTACATAGCATATATTACATAATACTAATATAAAATGAGATGATGGCTATATAAGAGAAAATGAGAATGGGACAAAGACTTAGTAAATGGATAAGTCATATGTTTCTACATGTAGTTCAGTTGTAATATAAGTGTGCCAAGATCTGAACTCAATGGAAATCTCTTTGCCCCGAGATGGATAGTCCCCAATGAAGTGTGTCTTAACCTCCATTCCCTCTGACAATATCTTCTTGGAGTTTGATTGTACATTATTCCACAGCCATGAGAGCTTCATATGAGGTTTTTTCAGAAATACTGAGATGGGGGTGAATCAGTACTTCTTAGCAATTAACACTTTTTTATCTTTTTCAGAGCATTATTTAATCTTCAATTATTATTATTGTTCTTCTTCAGATGATCATAAACAATAATCAACAGTAGAAAACACCATATAATAATGCAAAAAGATAAAACAGAGGACACAAATATTTTTAGGTGGAAAAACCCCTCCGAGTCAAAAACCACTAAATGTTGATTTAGTAATTGTCTTCACCCTATTAAAAGAAAATTGATTACATCAATATTTTAGCTACAACTAAGGGATGTTTCAACCCTAATTCATAGGCTACAACCTATAGAGTGCTACTAGACCTTAATATCTTATTGCAACTAGAAGGATACCCCAACACCTTATAAAGCAGGCAACAACCTGATGAGTTCCCCAACACTTTGTTTACCAGTTTTTGTCAGAATTGATGCTTTGTTTCCCTTTTAGTTTATCATCCAACACTGAATGGAAGCCATAATTCCATTTGCAAGGCATAATTTACCCTAGCACCATCTTGCCACCCTGAAGTGTTCTTAGGCCACAACCTGAAGGTGAACCCAATCACCCAGAAGAGTTGGTAGATCACATTTCACAATTTTCACTCTAGATCCCCTGTACTCTGAATCAATATAGTAAATTTGTAAAGAATATGGTGTATATATGTCAGATCCTCATAACCACTGACCATTGCACAAAGTTTTATATCAACTCACTACTCAATTGCACATCATTGTGACTACTCAATTGCACATCACTCAGTGTCATTGCTCGCAAATGTCATTATACATCATAACTGAACTACTACACTTCTCAACATTAAGAGCTCACAAAGTTGGCCACCACTACATATCATTGTACTGGAATTCTCATGAATGAATAAGAATCAAATCTCATATGCAAACAATGCATCACTTTTCCGCATTGTACCAAACTTCTCATAATGTTGCAAACATGTGGCATTGTTATCAAATAATGGCACAAACCCAAGTGCCTTAGGTTATCCCTAGGACCTACCTTCAAAGTTCTCAGGTTAGGCCAAAGTAGGGCTACCAGCATATGTGTAATCGTTGTTTCTCATATAGTCAATTCCCTGGAGCCATTTTCACCCAATACAGCCACGTAAATCCCAGTCCAATGAGGTTTTCATAAACTAACTATAATATTTCTACACAACTATTGTTATATCATACCATCACATCAACAGATGTTGAATTAACATTAATATTTAATCAATGCTACCATGTAAATGCATCACATCACTAAGCGTGATGCTACATGTTTGACAAGACAAAAGTCATGTTTACAGTCTCACTAATATTTCAAGTCAAAGTCAATATATTATCTCAATTTTTATTCTAAGTGTCAATTTGTATGTGTCGGGTCCACGGATCATGTCAATACTACTGCTGCAATCTCTATGAGACACTTGTCTAGGTACTACACACTTTGGAGACTTCTATAAAAGTACTACTATCTACATAAAACCAACGTACTAGGTCTAAGTTTCCAACTCAATTCATGGTCAATGTATATAGTCAATGTATTTAATCAAGTTAAGTAGACATATCAGGCTTATGCTATTGTCGCATAAGGTTAATATATTATTTGTCAAGTTATGTTATCAATGTCAAATTGAAATCACCAAAGCAATGGCATTGCTATTATAAATCACAGGTGAATGTTGTAGGTGTCATTGTCAAGTCACTTAAAGTTAAGGTTTGGAATGACTTAACGATAAGGTGTTGATCACAAATAAGCACTGTAGATTCAAATCTTCACACCATAGGCTATAAGTGTAATGGTGCATAGGGGCAAGTTCAAAATAAGAATACATGTGTGTATATAAAGTATATATGTATGTTCATAAATTTTCACTTCATGGAGAACGTTGTTGTAGGATGAGCATAATATCATAGCAAACAAAAATCTTATTGTTGTACTAGCAGTTTATTGCCCTTATTAGGTCTGCACCTTGAATTTGTCTATGTAATTGATATCATTTTTTCGTTGTTGACAGGACTCATGTGGTATAAAGAAAATTGTAGTTATTGTCTTTAATATAAATCACTTCATACTTTAACCAAGCCTCAAAATTTGGATGTTAAGAGAAAATTTCCAGTGCTTCTATAGAACCATTGATAAAAATAATTTAAGTGGACCAAAATTGAAGTAAAGCTACAAGAACTCATGAATTTTAGACTAAGGTTTGCAGCAAGATATATATATTGATTTTAATGCCCTAAATTTACGTTTCTTCCTACGTTGAGTTCCCAAAAAAATCTTAAGAATTATAACTAGACCCAATCAAAACAAAGGAGAAGAGCACCCATAACTTTGATATCCTTTGAATAGAACAAAAAACTTAAAGGAAATACACCTAAACCTAAACTAAATTTCTGAATAGGAACTCTGAACCCTAATCCAAGTCTCTCTTTTGCATTATTTTCCTCAAGAGTCTAAAATGTGCTTCCACATAGAAGCCAAAATTTACATAAATAGTCATGATACTATGCGTGAAGTTAATGTGCTAAGGAGGATGTATAAGGTTATTTTTATAGAGTGTGGCAGGACTTCATATTTGACTGGTGGAGGAGACATTAGACACCTTTTTAGGGGCATAATTAGGTACATATTTTTAGGATGTTTTAAACACTTTTTATTATTAATAAATTTAATTTAATTTAGTAATCATTAATAACTTGTTTATTAAACTCTAAGAAATTGTTCACTAACCCTCTTTGGTGTATTTTGTAGGTGAAATATGAGTGTATTAAGTCAATGATTAATTTATTGTCTTTGGTTTTTGAAGTTATGTAACTTATACAGGGTGAGATTACAGTGATAAAAATGTCATATGTTGACAACCGTAGGAGGAGGTGTAATGTCACTACCCCTGGGGTTTTTTGCAAAAATATTGGACAAAAACTCAGGTTACTAACTTCAATTGTGAATATCTCTCAAACCAGGAGACTTCTCAGGGCATACCACATATCAACAGAAACATATTCTTCAGGAGAATCTAATGACATATATTTCTGTCCTAAACACAATGATTTAACCTATCAAAAACTCTCAAAAAATTCCATGGAACCCAAACCCTAGTACCTGTGTTTTTAACCATCCAATAGTATAGTTTCCACCTTGATGTAATCCAAAAATTAGTAAGGAGTGTTCATTAACCATTTGATATAAATGAATGGTGTTTTTGGTCAAAGTGAAACCCATTGAACTTCATGGGTTGACTTCAATGGCAACACCATCCAACACTTTGGTCGGTGCAATGGTGTACTGTAGAATAACATCTTTGCTTATTTCCAAGCCTTCCTATTCCATTGCACTCATGATAAGATAAATGTACTACTGGATCTCAGGGAAGATGATATCCCTACCTCTAATTGCCTCAAGTGTATCGATCAAAGGCATCCCATGCTTTTGTTTTAGAGACTCATATGCATTGTGTAGTCAATTGTATGTAGAAATGGTATTGATCGACTATTCACCAAGGTATATGAAATTGCGGTGATGGAGTCTCAACTGAAATCTATCCAATTCTACGGTGATATTTTTTTTATTATCCGAATGTTGCGGGGCATCTAGATACCTGGAAGTCCACTCCTGGAGTTGATCATCTACTTTGTTTGTTGTTTTAAGGAGTTTCACCACTTCATATGCCTTCTTCTATATGCCAACAAGAGGAGACACCACTTGTTAAAGAAAGATTATCTCATCATATAGTCGCATCGTGGTGTCTTCCATTGGCCCCAATCTTCATACATGGCTAACTACCACTCACTCATACTGGTACTTTGTGATAACAACTAGTGGTTCTCCGTCGCAATATGTTTTGCATGTTGGTTCATTGCAGCAAGTAGTCTTCTCAACTTGGCATTCTAACTCAAAAAATACTCTTAAGTATCATGTCTAGTTGTAGTGAATGCAATATTTACCACAATAGTGGCTTTCGTATTCCTTTGAGTGTTGGAGGTTATCACCTTTTTTGTTCCTACTGAGACTCGATTTTGAGGATCATTTAGGAAATATCTCCGCTTCTATTGCATGGTCCTCTTCTTTAGCTAATCAAAAGTTATGCTACATAAATCCATGAATCTATCATTGGTTGGAGGTGTGATCCCCATTTCCTAAAATTGAAGATTACCACCTATAAGTGGAGGTTCCTTTGGAGTGCCTATTTCATCATCCATGGGTCGGGTGGTATCATCTCCCTCCAGCGTTTCTTCTTCCTGCTCCCGAGCCATCTACTCTTCTTCCAATATTTGTGTTTCTTCCTCCTCCTCGGACTAACTATGTTTCTCTTCTTCTATCCTTCTCTTGTCTTCTTCTTCTTCTTTTTGCTTCTAGAGAAACTCATCCTACTTCCTCTTCTTCTCTTCTTATTTTACTTCTTCTACTCCTTTCCTCTCCTATTCTTCTTGCATAACTCCTAGGTTTACTGGATCATCTTTCAATTTCTTGATGCTATTACCTGAGGAATACCTAATCCTTTTCTTGGGAGCTACCTTTTATTATTGAGATGTTATCTCCTCCTCCTGCACCTCTAAGTCTTGAGCTAGTGGACCATGGGTTGAATTGGTTTCCATGGCTGGATGTGCCTTCATTCTGGCATTGAACCAGTTATTTACCTTTTCATATTCTATTGTGGAAATCGATGCATACCACATATTATCACTGATACTTTGACAATGTTGTCTGGTAATTCACCTGGCATCATATCCATGGAAGTCTTTGGTGGCAAACTGTATACAGTCCATCTCCTTTATCTTTGTCGTTATCGCTTTATGACTCTTTAACTTGTACATTTTGATCCTCAATGGAAAGATAGGCCAAGGGGTTTTTATATGAAGCATTGCCAATAATCCCTTGTCCAATTGATTTGTAACTTCTTACGTGACCACTTTTTTGGTCACATATCGCAACATAAGATGAGGGGATATTTGATAGCCAAAGTACCTGATGTATGTACCCTTGGGAGCTACAAACCATTCCATGATATCTCAGAGTGACTCCTTCACCTCATCTGCATTACAAGGAGGATTGATCTCAAATATCATGTGAAAGATGACCGCAAATAAGTTTTTAGCCAATTTGTCCTACATTCCTTTGAAGCTCGCCTCTGATAACACTCTACATTGAAATTAAACTAGGAACTTCTCCTCAAGGGTCCAGTTCCAATTCAATCTTAGGAATGCATACTGCGCACAAATTTCATCTAAGAGAAATGCAGACATATAGAATTATGGTGACTGGTTTGCTCGTAAAGATGCTTTAGCCTGCCCCACTTGAAATTGTAACTCATATGATAATATATCTACCCTGTTGAAATCTCTACCATGGGTCACCATTATATTGAGAGTATATATCTAATTCTCCTCAAACACATCAACATTCTTGCACCAAAAAATATGATAATACATGACTGTCAAGTACTAATACACATCCCTTAAGATCGTTTTTGAATAGACTATTGATGGGTGATGGTGAAACTTTGAAGGCTATCGACACCATTGTTTGATAACATCATTTGTGTCAAGGGTATCCCATATCATGTAGAAGTTTTCATTTGCATATCCATTGGGCTTAAGCATCTTATAATATGTCTACATGGCCTTACCATAATAGGTAGCGAGTTTTCCACCATTCTCACTATGAAGCACAAGGTGAGAGTCATCCATATGTGTAATGATACATTCTATCACCTTTACACATGGCATGACATGGAACCTATATGTGATTTTGTGCATCCTGGACTTCTTTATGTTGATGTACACATACACATCCTCTAAGCCCTCGAGAAAATTTTCCTGCATGAATTTGTTGTATATTTTACTCCATGTAACATGTGTCTTTCTCAATAAATCATTGTGTATTTGCATATATGGGGGTGTTTGGTTTGCAACTTTTATAGGCTCATAAACACTTTCTTCTAAAGATTCTATAGATTTAACTTTGTGAGGCAGCATGGCTCCAACAAATAATGAAAAGGTGGCAATACTCGCAGCATGAACACTTGTCTAGGGCAACACATTCATAGTGACAATATAAGGTTAAAATAGCCTAACTATGCAACAATACTTGTAAATCACGTACAAACAATCATCCCAAGTGATAGATCATGAAAATCTATTAACAACAATGGAAAATAACTTGCATGCAAGATAAAATGAGCATGCAAACTAGGAGGGCACACTTTCAAAGCACGAAGGGATGATTTGGTTCATTCAAGACTTTACAGTGTGCTCATGCGCTCAAGCAAGTGGAATAAATCATCAAGGATCATACCACTTGTTGAGGCAAATTAATTACCTATCATTTAATTGTCAACTCAGTGGTTTCATAAAATTCGTGAAGCGTGTGTGCACTGTATATGCTAGAAATTATCTTTCAATTTAGATCAATCTAACTACAAAACCAAATAACGACGAACCAATTTCACCTATTCTAGTTCAAAAATCAACTCAAAAAAATTTATAGTACAATTATAGTACAACACATGGAATTAAAATATTAATCTTTCAATCTTCCAAGAACTGAAAAGCACACCACTCTTTCATAAATGAAAACAAAAGCAATCATTCTTAACCTATCACCCAGGAAAAGATATGAAAGCAAATAAAAACAAATGCTCTTAACTTCTAGGTAGAAAGCAAATAAAAACAATCACACTTAACCTCTCACACAGGAAAAGATATGAAATCAAATAAAAAAAATGCTCTTAACTTCTAGGTAGAAAGAAAATAAAGACAATCTCTTAACCTCTCACACAAGAAAAGATATGAAAGAAATAAATCTTAATCTATGAAAGTGACTTATCTTAATTTATGAAAAACAATAAATCTCACACATTGTAGGTGGCCAATCCAAAAGCATGAGAGATGGCAAGTTGATAGGCTCGAAATGCAAACATAACCAAATCAAGGTGAACATCACTCATGAGCATGGTGCCAAATCCAAATTCTATATTCAAAACATGAGCATTTCCCCAACTTTACACATGCCTTTAAAAGGAGAAGGCTCTCTTATTTATACAAAAACATAAGAAGCTACCTCGTTAATGGAGGTCCATTATTCTCTCCCTAGATCCCTAGAAAATCTCATAGAGTTACAACTCAAATAGGTAATGATGAGACACATATCCTCTTTGACCTTTATCCAAATTTTCTTCCATATCTTGAATATAATTCAAATTTGAGTACTGGAGGCCATATAAGGGTGCCTTGGAAGCTTCCAATTGACCTACACATGTCATGAAACTCAAGCCACTTTTAAGTATTAGCAAATATATGTCATTTTTCTAAGTTTCAACCATTTAATTCACTTATAATACTAGAAATCATTAGCTTTTGGAAAACAAAACGGTAGCCCATATAATTATGAAAATGGAGGCTAATGAAAGATTATATGGCTATGGAGTTGTGACATGTGAGTGAAATGGTGGCGATAAAGGTAAAAGTGGATGATAATTTGAATACATTTTGGAGGCTCTACACCACTTTTCATCCTCATCTGCATACATGGAATCATCACCCTCACATGAATCGTGGTAAGGCTATCAAGCCAACATCAGAAACAAAACTTTTGATTTTTGTCATGATGTTTTATGGGATTGCGTGGTTAGTCCTTAGAAGGGAGCATTGGTAGGGCGATAGGATTTTGCAGATCTCATGGAAGGCAACATGCAAGATTGGGTTAAATCAAAGTGGTCACCCATTCTTGGTTATTCTCCTAAGGTCAACATGTTTTTGAATCCCCAGTTCTCCTTTATTTTGTTACATCAAGATGATCTAGAGCACATTCTCTACACCTCGTGGGTGAAAGGGTGCATTTTTCTTCTGCTCAGCCACTGGTATATTGGGTTCAATCCCCTTCTGGACACCCCTTGTAATAATCTAGTCTAAGTGAAACTTTCAGGACTGCCACTTCAATTTTGGATGCATCGGTCTTTTGAGGAGATTGGTAATACTAATGGTCGATTTATTTATTTGGACCCAAGTTGTTTGGGTGCTCAGGATAAACAGCTAGCATGGATTCTAGTTGAGATAAATCTTGTGCGTGGCCTTCTCGAAAACATTGACCTCGAGTGGGAACCGATTAAACTCGGAAACGCTTGGACTATTAGGGAATTCCTTTATGTTGCCTCATTTTCCATCAAACAATACACCCTCATGAAATATGCCCTCAGAGAATGACTGCACATTTTCGTGTCCTAAGACGTCCGGATTGGAGCGGACGACATGGGCGGGAGATTTCGAAATTTTCTCGGCATCATAATGAACAAGGTACTGACCCATTGACTGATGATTCTCCTTTACATGATTTTTTTCATCCTTCCTATTTTTCCTCTTCTCCCCCTTCTTCCCCTGTGATTCTTCCTGTTTTTATGGTTAGGCTTGTCTTAGGGTCTATGTTCTCAGGAGGAGATGAATCACATCCTATCAGGGTTTTTTCGCATGAACCACTTCTTCCTCCCACTCTCACTCCCTCTTTTGAGACTTTGTTACTTCCCTTGGCTCCCTTGGGTATCCATGTGGAGCCCCAACACGTTGATTTTCCTCCTCTCAATGATTCAGGGTGGGATCATACACAAACTAGGACTTCCGTTTCGCCCATGAACCTCACTTCTCCTCCTCCTCTTGTTGCCCACAATCATGAATCCTCTCCCCACAACTCAGTGGATAGTGAATTAGATTTCTTGATGTTGAACCTGGTCATGGACTTGTCAGCTTTATCCATTCACAAGGTTGGGGATCCTTCCTCATATCTGATCATCGACCATGGCTCGGCATTGAAAATTAATGTGTGAAGAAGGGGGGGAGGGGGGGAGGGGAGGGAAGTTATCATTTTAGGGTTAAATTGTTAGCTAAAATTCTATATTTCCATAGAGATTCGAAGCTTAGAGATGTTCCCATTATTTCAACATCTACTTCACAGGACCTCAGAGCAGATGTGCCTATGGCATGGGTCCTTTGATGAATATCCTTTCACTCAATCTTCATGGCCTGGGAGAAGCCACTAAAAGACTATCCCTCAAACACCTTATCCATTCATTTTCCCCTTTCATGATTCTCATATAGGAGATGGTGACGAATAAATTAAGAGCCATCAATTATTTTCTCTCTATCTATCCTAATTGACATCTTGTGGCAATTGACTCTCGTGGATTATCGGGTGGACTTGTGGCTCTATGGGACCCTAGGTGGGCTAATTTGGTAGCCTACAAATTTTTTGCAGACATTCTTTTGACATGCCACATTCAAGGTGTTTACAGTCGTATTCATCTCCTCAATTTATACGCTCCATGCAGAGAGAGAAAGGTTTTTTGGGATTGAATAAAAGCCTATAGGATTTTGAAAATTCGATCATTAATTATTGTGGGGGATTTTATTGCTACTATTTTGATGGAAGAGTGTTGGGCTACTCAAAGTCAAAAAGATCCTTTCTCTATCTGTCTTCAAGGCCTCTTTGTGGAAAATCATCTTGTGGATATTCTCCCTTTTCCACTTTCTCCTACCTAGAGTAATGGCATGGAAGGGGATGAACATGCTAGTAAACGACTATACTGTTTTTTGGTTCATGAGAATCTAATGGAGCTGTTGGGTTATATAAGATCCTGGCTAGATAGGATATATATCGGATCATCTCCCAATAGTGCTTCAATGGAGAAGGGAGGATTTGTGCTTGGGTATCCCTTTCAAGTTCAATCAGGTCTAGATAGAAGATGATGACTTTAATAGGTTGGTTAATACTAATTGGAGGATATAGGCTACTAAACTTGGAACATTTGCTATGTATTTGATTACAAAGAAACTTAATATACTGAAGAGCAGGATCAGTACTTGGGAACTTCACAAAAAACAACAGATGAGAAGGGAGCTACAGGGAGCTATAGAGGAGATATTTAGACTTGGAATGAAATTGAATCATGCATCCCCTAATCAATCATCCCTGGAAAGGTTGAAGGAGCTTGAGGAAAAAAAAGAGGAAAATATTAATTATCCAAGAGACAACTTGGCACCTCAAGAGTAAGGCAATCTGGCTTCCAGAGGGTGATCAGATTACTTGCTTTTTTCACCAGTACACAAATAACAGAAGGAATATGAACACTATATGGGAAATTGTTGTATCAAATGGGGACAAAGTATATACTACTGCAGAGAAAAATGTAAACTTTGAAATGAGAACTAATAATGTTACCTGTTTTGTAGAGATAGCAAAATATTGACCCGATTTTGAAAACGGGTGATGCAGAACACACATATTTCTTTTCAAATTAAAAGAAAAAAGAATTAAAAACATTT
>APFE031073792.1:51440-66193 GCA_000404065.3 Pinus taeda | reverse complement strand
TCGAAATGTTGAAATTTTACCCTTGAAAAAAAAAGTGTTATCCCAGCATCAACACTTTTCGTTTTGAGGGTGTTTTTTGACAATTTTTGCACAAAAAATCAGTTTTCACCGCCATTTTTAAAAAATGATGAAAATTTACCCTAGAAAAAAAATGTGTGTTATTCCAACATCAACACTTTTCATTTTTAGCACTGTTTTTGATGTTTTTTCAGGGTTTTTTGGCCAGAGTTCTCGTTTTCAGTTTATAGTTCATGTTTCAAAGTTTACATTATTAGAGATATAAAGGGAAGCAATCTCATATTTTGATGGTATTTTTTCGACTCATGTTAGGGTTAATATCGAAGATCAATTATAGGGAACTGAGGACTACCCGTAATGTTTTCTAAGGCTTCTAATGAGGCCATATTTCTCTCTGTCACATTAAAGGATATTCATCTAGTTTAGAAGTCCTTTGCTAAGGACAAAAGTATCGATCCAGATGGCTAGACAATGGAATTGTTCTTGCATTTCTTTTTTTATATGGGAACGAACCTACTAAACCTTATTAAGGAATCCCACATTACTGGATCCACTTCTGGAGCCATAAATTCCAACATTTTATTCCTCATTCCAAAGGCATCACATCCGCTCTCCTTCGTGGATTACAGGCCATTTCTCTTTGTAACATTAACTATAAATTTATATCCAAGGTTATTATAGTTTGTATCAAGGGTACTCTCTCTGAGCATATTACTCAAACAATTTGGTTTCCTAACAAACTGGTTGATTCATGACATTATAGCTATGGCACAGGAATGTATACATTCCATACACTTAAAGAAGATGGAGTTCATGGTTATGAAATCATACCTACAAAAGGCTTATGATTGCATTGATTAGGATTTCATGCATCTTATATTAACCAAGGTTGGCGAGGCAGTGCACAACGAATATTAGATCATTGCCTGTGTGAAAATGGTAAGTTTTGTTGTGTTGATTGATGGTTTCCCGTCGACTTTCTTCAGGGTAGGTAGAGGATTAAGATGGGGCCACTCCTTTTCACCTCGTCTCTTCATTCTTGTTATGGATGGTTTAAGCCTAAAATTTAGAGAGGCTAGGTCTATGGATACATTCAGGGGACTCAGTTTGGATCACAGCATGACTATTACACACTTGTTTTTTTCGATGATGTCCTCACCCTTGGTCTGGTTTCATGGAAACAATGGGTTGCACTACATTCTATTCCTATGAGATATGAGGAGGCATTAGGTTTGGTTTCTAATCATACAAATTCAATCCTTTTATTTTCTAATAGAGATAGGGAGGATATTGAATAAATAGCTAGAATTTTTCATGTTGAGATATAAATGTTGGAGGATTTTCTGACCTACTTGGGTTATAGATTGAAGCTGAATAAATATAGGATTCAGGATTGGTCTTATATCATAGATAAATTCAATAACATGTTGAACATATGGACTCACAGGTGGCTTTCGTTAATGAGGAGATATACTCTCATATAGTTTTCCTTGCAACAATTATCAGTTTACCGAACTCATATGTTTTCACTCCTAGTCATAGTTATTAAGAAGATATGATATATTGTTATGTGTTTCCTCTAGTCTAGTACTAGAGAGAATCATAAATTTCACTTGGTTTGATAGGAAGTGATTAGTAAGCCTAAGTAGTATTGCGGTTGGGGCTTATTGGACATGCAAGTTTTCGGGTGGGCACTTCTCATAAAATCCCTCTAGAGAGCTCTTTATGGCAAGGGACTATGGAAGGATATTATTAAGGTAAAGTACTTGAAGAGGTTGGGCATCACAAAATGGTACAGAAGGGGTTGCATTAGTGTCATATCGGGATCTAATACTTAGTTGAGATTCCACAAGGTTAAAAGATGGTTTTTCCATTTACTCAAATGGTCCTTTGTAAAGGAAATCAATTTTTGATTAGTATCAATCATTTGATTGGTGTTTGTCCAACTATCAGCATCCTAGAGGAAACTATTGATTTTCTTTGTTCTAGGGGTTACATATATTTGGACCAGGTTATTAAACAATGGAGTGGCCATTATCTTATTTGGAATGAGGCATCAGATCTTGGCTTGGTTGGACATTAATCTTTTGCATGGGAAGTTTACTTACAGGGTATTCGATAGGTTGGTTTTTGTAAGAACGAGAAGGGGGATTATCTCACTTGGTTTGGGAAATTTCATCTCGGCTCTGTGGTGGTCATTGAGGTTTATAGGTATATACTCTACTCATATTACTCTTTGACTAACAATTTTTGGTTTTGAAAAGTTTGGAAATGGCACGTGCCCCTGAAGATTATCCTTTTCACCTTACTTGGGATAATTTGTCTAAGAGAGGTTATCAAGGACCGGATTGGTGTCCTTTAAGCAGAAAATCCTTGGAAACTATCCAACATTTTTTTTGCAGTGCTCTGTGACTTGCAAGTATGTATGCTGGTTTTGTGGATGTTAAAACTCCCTTTTCAAAGTTTTCTCACTTGTGGATCTATGTCTCATATGGTGGGTATCCAGATATGGGCAGCAAAATACCATCCCATTATTCAATTTCTGGGAGCTCTGGCATGCAAGGAATTATTGTTATTTTTAAGGGATTCATTTTAATGTTCATTGTATTTGTTCCAACACTCTGGCATGGATGAGTACACAAGAAGGAAGTACTCAAGTTATCAAAAGGATTAGTGTGCGATCGAATCATCCACAAACTCATTTTCCAACAAGGATGTTTGATGGGGTTGCACAAGGTGACATCTATGGTTGTGGGGTATGGCTCAGGATATGCCCTCATTCACAATACAAACTTTACTGGAATGGAGGTACTCGATCCAATAGCAGAGCGGAAATCCTGACACTCTAGGGTTTACTATGGTTTGCAAAGAAGATTTAGCCGGATTACATTTATATTTAGGGGGACTCAAAGGCTCTCATTCATGGAATTATGGTCCAATCCAAATTTGTGCACCTAAATCTTTGTTGTTGGTTGAATCATATTACACTACTAAAACAATCATTCTAGTCCATTTATTTCCAACTTATTTATAGGAATCGAACACAGTGGTAGATCATCTATCTAAATAGGGTCTTCATGCAACTCTGGGAGTCCTTCGATATAGTTTTATTGTGGAAGATACAATCCCAGAGGAGGGCGTGTTACCTCTCATCTAAACTGCCATTTCAGTTATTAATATATTTACATATTAGACTGTTTTGGAAATTTTGTTAAATGTCTTGCAATATGATGTCTATAAATGGTGTAGGTGGGACCATATAGATTTATCTGTTTTTATTTTCATGTGGATGGGGACACTATTTTCCCTCCCCCATTTTTGTTGTGGGTATCTTGGTATATTTTGAAATATGTACTAGACTTTATATATTAATATAAACGAGCGTTCCAGCGTTTTTCTCTTTAGAATAAAAAAAAAAAAAAAAAAAATTAATTATAATGTTAATAAATAAATTAAATATATAATATATATATATATATATATATATATATATATATAAGTGTAACAGTTCTAGTAGATCTTGTTGCCTTCAAAAAAAGAAGGTGTTGTCTCAAGAGTGATGATTTGGTTTGGGAAATTTATCTTTGAATTTGCGAATTTTTGTTTAAGAAATTGGAAAGGGGGAGTGTTTGAATAATTTTTTTATGGCTGAAATGGATTCAACACTATGAAAAACCTATGGGATACGAATTTTTTTTAATTTTGATAATTATAGTTAGAATTTCCAAAACAATTGCCAAATTTTATCAAAATAGTACGATTTTCCGTTTTTTTAAAGCAAAAGCATGGCCTCCTAATACTACTCTTAAGCATGGATATGTTAGAATGCAAGTACCCCGCAAACCCTCACTATCTGATACATACAACCATCTAAAAGTATCATAGTTTCATATAGCTATACCACTACCACTGATCAACATTGTGTTGCCACCGGAGCAAATTTAGAAACCGCAATATCGAGTATTGAGTATTACAACTCTGTGTATCCATGTGCAATCGTAGTCACTACGGTTTGTTGTTGACATCGATATAACTGTGGATCTTTTAGTGATTAAAACTTGTTATAATCATTGGTATTAATTCAAGTAAATTGTTATTCAATTAACCATTTGATTGTGGGTGCTAGCCGTGACTGTATTGATTAGCATTCAATTCGACCTCTAGCCACCTTCGCCAATGGGAGTATTGTAATATGAGGAGAATCAAATTTCTCTAAAATAGTTGTGGGGGGTTTAATGAAGGGTTGAAGAATAAGTGTTTTAGTTGAGCAGAGAGGCTTATTTTACAGCCCATTATAATGTGTAACGGTTTTCTATCAGTCATCAAAATTGAAATTTTATTCATGTGGACCAAAATAAAATTTAAAAATTAAAAATCTAAAAAGAAAATTAAATAACTGTATAAAACATTTAAATAATGTAGGCTCATTAAAAAAATTGCTCATACAGACTTAAAAAAAAATTGTTCATATAACTAAAAAGTAAAAATAAAAAATTTAATTAACAAAAATTAAATAACTATACAAAACATTTAAATAATATAAATTCATAAAAAAAAATTACACATAAAAAAATTAGACTTCTCTCCACTCACGTTAAATCCATATTTAAAATAAATCTATACTAATTATCCTCAATAATAAAAATTCCATATATTCCATAAAAATCATTAAACAATATCACACTACCCTTCGACAGATTTATATTCAATTAGAATTATACTCTCAGCAACTAATAGTGGTGATCAAGTTCGAATATACACTTCGATTAAACACTCCCCATGCGATACATTTTCGTGTAATACATTCATTGCATTTACGTAACAAGTAAAAACTTGGACAACAATCTTGTGGATTATTAGGATAAGGAAGATGGTGGTTTAGTTTTAATTGAGAACCACGGATAGTTTAATAGTGACACTTCACCAATCACGGTTCATTTTAGCCTAATTCCATTATATATATAAAAGGGTCTAGTTTATTTCAGAGGCAAAATGTTTTTTTTCACGGTTTGTTTTTAAATAATAATAATAATAATATTAATATTTCAGGGGATATAATATTGCTATCAATATTTTTAGTTTTTAAATAATGTTAGAATATATAACAAAAAATAATTGGATAAAATTACATAAAAATTATTCATGTTAATTCATTTCGAATTATTTATAGTTCATTATCAAGACATAGATAGATAGCTGAATTAGAGACTAATAAATAGATGGGGATTAGACATTGCATCTTTACTATTTATTAGTCTCTAGTTCATTTATCCATCTATTGTCTGATGACAAACCAAATGAGTGATTTGAAACATGTTGACATGAATAATTTATGTAATTTGGTCTGAAAGAATTTTTATTATAAATTATGAATCACATAAGCATGCATTAGAATATAAGAATATGTAAAATGGGACATTGGTTGTACACCTTTTATCATAAAATTTTAATTTAATTGGAAGATAATTCGAACACTAGTTAAAAATAGGCATTATTGGGTTCCCTACTTGGACTTAGATTCAACAGTTGTGTTATTACAAGCCTAAAGACTAATTTGGTAGTTAGTTTATGTATATTACAGTGACATAATCAATTACAATATTTTGTAATAGAACAAGCACTAATGTAGCTTAGTCCCGACCATTTAAGTTAGAAATTATGCTTTGAGAAAATTTGCATAAAAAAATAATTTACATTTGTCAATGTTAAATTAATAATGATAAATAAAAAAATCAAATTCTATATTATTGTTTTCGCAAGAACTAATAAACTAAGATGTGAACTTCATAAATTAATTATTTTCTTTGTCACAAGGACTTGTATAAATTTTGGTGGGTAGTAACTAGTAAATCTACAAATTTATAGTTTTACTCGTACATAAGTGCTAACGAAGTTGTGGGAGTATTGACTAGGCCAAGGAAGTTGAAGGATGTCGGGGAGTGTGCTAGTATGCATGATTTTGTTGTTGAATATTTACGTGAACATAGTTGAGCATCCGGTAGGTTATGGTGTCATATCTCTATTATTTTCCTAGTCTGGGTGGTAGGTTTTACTTAGAATTTTGCCACTAGAGCAACCTGCATCAGTTTTTTCGTGTTTTGCCATGTGCGTGACCTTGGCCTAAGAACACTGCATATTCTTTGAACCATTGACTTGGTTTGGGGGACTGGCGTTGTTAGGACACCAACAAGCTATATCTTTGTATGAGCACCATTTTTTTCCTCTCTTGCCTTGGATTTTTCAGACTACCCCACTTGTTTTTTTATTTGTTTATATAACTACCTTCCCCATTGCACCTATAGTGACTCTACTGGCTCCTTTTAGGTCCTCCTTCTTTGGGGGATTTCCTGGACTTTGAAGCCAACCCCTACATCGGGTAATGCTTCACATCCTCTCTTCTAAGATTTTTCACATTGTGGTAATTTTTCTTATTGCCCTTTACATCTTGTATTGCATCATTTGTGACCAGTTGAATTTACTTAAAAGGAGACCATATGCCTATATGGGCCAAAATTCTTAAGCTTGTCTTCCTAACTATGAACCAAGATCAGGGGCCTTGTTTAGTGACCATAAATTATTACACTCTCTCGACAAGGTGGATTGATATGTTTATCATTTCCAGACCCTACAAAGACTTTGGTGTTCAATGTTGCAATAGGTGGTGGAAGTGTTTTGGATGTTGTTTTTGTTGCTACTGTGCATGATGATATATCCATTGATTGTTTAGTTATTGCTTGGAATTGCCCATGGCTTGCACTCATATATTTTCTTTGCAATGAATTGGTTGTTGGGGTGGAAAATTTTTTCTAGTAGCTATACTAGAGGCCTATCGATATTTTGCAATCATTTTCAAAATATCTGATTTTGGATTACTTGGTCGGGGCAGTATACACTTCGAGGCAAAGTCTTTTTAGTTTATTACACTGCATGCAGTTGCAACCTCTCTCCAATTTTCAGATGATCTTTCTATGCAGGGGCTGGTAAATCAGGAAAATTCTAACTTTCTTTCATTAATTTTCCATATCGCGATGAGAACTAGCAGCGAGATGGTTGGGGATATGTGTTGCAAGTGCTACGTGGTGTTAAACCTATATGATGATGGGACTGGGATACATTTTCAACATTCTTCTAACCTTTTTTTTCTCCATTTTGTTTTAACCAAGGCCTTCTCGACTTTATTGCCCCATACCCTGCCACCATTTTTTCCTACCTACCATGACCTTTCATGTTGGATTGGCTACCTGAATCCCACCTAATCCCTATCGAGGTCTATGGACCTATCACACCTTTTTAAATTAGACACCTCAGAACACGAGGCATTCATCCGGGCCACTCTGGCCACTAAGGTGGCATGCTCTCCTGGCATTACAATGGACACACGATCAATTCCACGTCGTGCACACTAGCTTAAGGATGGAGATGGGGATTCTCATATGGTGGGATGTCATATAATTGATACACGACGCAAAGAAGATTACACAGGGGTTGACATTCAGATCATCCTTTGTTCACAGAATGACATGCTTTCCCTCGTGGACCTAAGTCCAAACAAAAGCGTTGGGCAGTTGGGACATTGCTATAGACACATCTTCTAAGTTTCGTATATGACATGCTCCTAGATTGGGTTCACAGTCTTTAGAAACGTGCTTTGGTGGGTGTTTGGTACGTTTCTGACCTTCAGGAAGAGGAGATGTGGAATTGGGTGGAAACAAAGTGGAAAACATTCCTTGAATACTTGCCCACAATGAGCAGGCCCATGAACTCCTAGTACGATTTTCATTTTCTATGTCAAGAAGATATGGAGAAAATTCTCAGGTTGTCTTGGGTGCATGGGTAGGGTTTCCTATCACTACATCCATGGTACATTGGTTTTAATCTACTCAGGGATACCCCTTGTAATAATTTGATCTAAGTTAAACTTCTAGGCTTACCCATTTAATTTTGGATGAGGAAGGTCTTCATTGATATCGGAAATGCTATTGGAAAGTTCATCTATGAGGACTTGAAGTTCTTAGGGGCTTGGGATAAACGAGTCTCCTAGATTGTAATTGAGAGGGGTTTCTCTAGGGGATTTCTTGAGCATAGTGATCTAGTTTGGGATAAGGTCCAAATTTATCAGATGCTAGATCTTTGGTGCATTCCTTTATGCTGCCTAATTGTAGATTTTCCTGTAGATTCACAACCTCATGTAATCTACTAAAACAAGAGACAAGAATCTACTTCTACTTTCAACCATTGGAAGCTAATAAATCGATGAAAACAATATGAACAAGAAGAATACAAATGAATGGCACATAACACAATAAGTTTTCCTAGGGAAAGCCATTATTTTGGAAATAATACTGAGAGGGGGAGTGAATCAGTATTATCAAATCAACAATTTTTCATTTCCATAATTAGATTCATATACACTACTTCAGTTAGGGGAACTCACGTGTACATGCAACTGTGTTTAATGCAACTAGCATATATCCAACACACTTATGATTCATTTAGTTCATCATATGTGGATTAGTGCATCAGAACTTCATTAACCATATAAACGGTAACCAAGTTTAGTAAAAACAAAACAAATCATCACACATAAGAAACACACATGAACACCAAGATATAAGGTGGAAACCCAATGTGGGTGAAAACTACCTGCTGCAATCATCTTTGTCTTATTTTAATAATAAGAATATTTTGTTTACAAGTTTTGTACTGGTACAGTCTTATACCAGTACGCAGGCTTCTAACTGCAGAAGGCTACGACCTTCTCTCATTCTCCAGCTTCTACTAGAAGGGAGCTACAACCCCTAGCTCTTGTACTAGCTGATATATTTACTAGTATGTACGCATCGACCTACAAAAGGCTACAACCTTCTCTTTTCTTCCAGGGACCATGTTTCATAAATTTTCAGACTGGATCCATCAACAACATCATTCAATCATCAAATGTATCTTCATCAACCAATTTCCTTCTAAACTAGCCACATCCGAATCAATCAATCACTCCATCAATCTGATTATTCAAAATGCTATCACTAGAATACAGTAACCAGAACCCAAGCTAGAACCTAGAACACTGCAACAGAAAACAGAAGCAACTAAAACACATTTTATAAGGTATACGCTACTTCCATGTGTCAAACCTGCGTGCATACATGCTTTCGTCAAGGAAAACCTGCGTACAGATCTGCAAATGATGTATATGTTGTTTTGATATGCAGGAACAACATGTATATGCACCTTTTCTAAAGTGAACCTACATAGAAATCTGTAAATGATGATTTAAATATCACAACAATTCTAGACTTCAGTCATAACCAAATCATCATATTTACAGACTTACAACATGCGCCAGTTATTCAGATAAAACATCAAACCACATAAAGATAATTCACTTCAAGCCTTAAGATCCTAATACATCATTAGATATTATCCTTCATCAAGCACTAAGGTTCATCTTTGGTTCAGATCCAGCGATGCAACATAACCCAATAACCTGCATACTAGATCTCATTCTTCATCAGATATTCAATTTCTTGAGTGACTTGGCCTAATGATCTTCTCCTCCTTTTATAGTTTTAGGCCTCTCCCAATACCATGGATCAAAACCACTTAGGACCAATACCTTGGATCAAATACCTAGGGTCAATACCTTGGATCAAATACCATGGATCAAAATAGCATGGACTAAGTACTTCAGACCAAAACTTATTTTCCCAAGGTATATGTGCTTTCCTTTCTGTGAAAGTATGTGGGGTACAGTATACGCTCCTTTTGTTCTATTAACCTGCGTGTATACGCTGCTTGGTCAATGGTGAACCTGCGTGTACGTCTCTTTCTTCATTCTGTGAGTCTTATCTATAACTCTATGTTATTAACCTGTAGTACCGTGATCTGTCATTTGAAAGTTGATTCCTTGAAGTTTGCCTACATTTCATCATAACTGTAAACACTACTATCATGAATTCTATCACATCTGATATCTCTTTTTTAGTTCATCTAGTTAGCATATACAAGTGAGTTGTTCTGCTATAAGTGGGTTTCCATCAAGTACAACACATACATCATAACACATAAATAATAATGCAAAAAATCTCACCCTTTGGACTTGATGGCAACAACAACCACACCGAGTCACTCTCCCCCTTTGACATCAAGGGAAAAGGGTCATGCTCCCCCCAAGTGCATGCTAAAATCTCTAATATGTTGAAGTGTGTTGATTGAGCTCTCATGATCGAGTCCATGCTCCCCCTGAGCATAAGAAAAGTTTACAAAAAGATGTTATAAAAGAAGAACATGACTCTATACATACATCACAATGACCTTCCTATCACCAAAGACTCATACATACATCCATCTCCTAACCAAGTGGGGATATACCAAATTTGACACATCCACTCAACCAAGTGGGGATATACCAAATTTGACACATCCACTCAACCAAGTGGGGATATACAATTGTTTATACATGGTAAAACAAAAACATTACATCATCCATCCCATGCATAGTGGGGTTACAAATTTGGTCTTTTCATGACCTTTACATTAAAAGATGTACATGACTTAAATAACAGAGACCAATTATCTAAAAACAAGACCATGATGGTCATCAGTAACTATCATATGATCTACACCACTAGCAACATCTATCAATCAGCATCCAGACCAACAACCTGTATATGTCCATCATTAGTTCCCAAACTATCATCAACCATGTTCTCTCCCTAAACTTATTCCACCTGTTTACTATCAAATCTGATCATTGCATACGCCAGTGTGAGATATCAAAGCATCATCATCAATCAGATATACATCAGGTTATCAACAACTTTATGAGAACCAATGTGTTTCCACATGTTATCAACAGGGTGAAAACGTCATCAAGCAAAGCATATAATTTACTAAACCATATCAGACCCCTTTCTCCTGAGTCTAGCCCACTACTTTTCTTCAAACCAACATATACGCGATTGTATCCATAGAAATTGGTGTAAGTACGCGACTCCACTTCATGAAACTCACATATACCAACCTTTCTTTAAAAATGGATTTTAACAGTGGGATGATGTAGCAACTACCCTCAGCTTCTGTCTAAGATATTCAAATGTCTCTCTGGGTGGTGGTTTAGTGAATATATTAGCAACCTGTTGTTTGGAGGGAACATACTCCAATTTGACCTTTAGTTCAAGCACTTGTTCATGTAGGAAATGATATTTTATGGGTATGTGCTTGGACTTGGAGTGCATAATTGGATTCTTTGAAATACTAATGGCACTTGTATTATCACATAGAATGGAGATGGGTGGAGTACATGTGATCTGAATATCTTGCAAGGTTTGCATCATCCAAAGTAATTGTGTGCAAGAAGATGCACTCTATGATACCATAAACCAAAGTTCTGTGTTCCTTGAAGATACTTGAAGACCCTTTTGACTACCTGAAGGTGAGATTCCTTTGGATTTTCTTGGAATATTCCAACTATTCCCACTGCATGCATGATGCCCGATCAGGTACCTGTTAGATAACACATATTGTCAATCATGGATTTGTAAGTTGGTTGATGTACAACTATTGATTCATCATTTGAGCTGAGACTACATCATGTTACCATTAAAGTACATACTGGTTTAGAATCTTCCATGCCGTACCTTTTTGGGATCTATTTGAGATATTTTGTTTGTGAGAGAAAAATACCATCTTTATTTTGCTGAACTTGTAGACCAAGAAAGTAGGTAAGCTCACCAAGCAAGGACATTTCAAATTCTTACTGCATTACTAAAGCAAAATTCCGGCTCATGGATTCTTCATTGCTACCAAAAATGATATCATCAACATACACAACAATTATTAGCAATTTATCAGTGTCGATATTTGTATATAGATTTCTATCTGCTGGCCCCTTTGAAAAACCCTATTGGTGGAGATATTTGTCAAGACGGTAATACCATGCCCTTAGAGCCTGTTTTAGACCATAGAGATATTTCCTGAGTTTGCATACAACTTTTGCATAATTTCCAAGAATGAATCCTTCTAGTTGTTCAATATAGACTTCTTCTTCTAAGTCTCCATTAAGAAAGAAAGATTTTACATCCATTTGGTATACTTTGAATTTCTGAAAAGTAGAAAGAGCAAGAAATATTCTAACGGCTTCAAGTCTAGTAGCAGGTGCAAATGTTTCTTCAAAACCTTCTTGTTGAGCATGTCCTTTACAAACAAGTCTAGCCTTGTTTCTAATAACTTATCCATTTTTTGTTCAACTTGTTTTTGAATATCCATTTAGTTCCTATGATATTCTTATCATGAGGTATATGAACTAATTCCCAAGTATTATTCTTTTCAATTTGCTCAAGTTCTTCATTCATGGCCTTGACCCAACATTCATCTCTGCATGTTTCATTTGAATTTTGTGGTTCATTGGAAGATATTAATGCTAGATAGCTTGAAGCTTCGACAATGGTTCTTCTAGTCTGCACACCTGCTCCTTTTTCTCCTAAAATTTGAGATTCTGAATGATTTTTCTGAACATACCTGGACGGATTCTTTTCTTCTATTGTTATCTCTTCTTCTAGTGCTTCATTGGTTTCTTCTTCAGAATTAGTGTGATTTGAGATGGGAAAATGATCCTCATATTCTTCGTTGTCATAATCTTCAAATTTTATTTATTTTGGATTTTTGCATGCTTCATCAACCACAACATCAATACTTTCAATAATTTTCCCAAGTCTTTTATTGTAACATTTATATCCTTTACTTCGGGAAGAGTAGCCAAGTAGAATACCTTCATCTACTCTGGGTTCAAACTTACCAAGTTTTTCATCAGCCCTTTTGATGTAACATTTGCTTCCAAAAAATTTGAAGTATTTTATAGTAGGAGTCTTACCATACCAAATTTCATGTGGAGTTTGAGTGTTGTTTACTCGAACGTGTGAGCTGATTTATGCAATTTTAAAAAAAAATGAAATTGAAAGTGTTTAAATCTAAATTTGAAAATGTTTGAGTTTTTTTTAATAGTGGAAATAAATTTTGATCTTTCAAGAACCTTTGGAGCATTCAATTATTTTAAAATTGACAATTGTAATATAGATTTCTAAAAATTTCCATAAGGTTTCTTCAAAATTATGTAGAATAGCCATTCTTTCGCTGACAAAATCTTCTGCTCTCTTCCTATTTAGGACTGAACTAACAAATTACTGAATTAATATGAAGATCATAAGTGATTGATCAAATATATATGATAGTACTGATTGTTCATCTTATAGATTATTTAAAACATAGGTTTTAGGGTTTCATAATCCTTTCCTATGTTACAGGATCTCCTGACCGAGCTGAGGGGTGAAGCAGTAAGAAGCATGGTGTATGAAGTGAATGAGCGACTTTGAGATCTCATCCATGGGTGTTTATAAGTAATCAATTATCTGCGCAGAAGAGTAGTGGAACTGGAATCGCAATTGGCTTCCACAAAGAACCGTTCACTGACACTCATCGGAAATATATTAGCCTCTTAACCCCCATTGCAGGATGTCATGAAGGTTCCAATCCCAATTTTTACAGCACATCACTGCAAGAGACAGAAGAGTACCATGGAATAATCCCATGCTCAATTGATTGTTGTGGATGACTTAGATCCACTTCAGCTGTGGGATCAAATTTGGACATAACCAAGAACCATGTAACACTGTACTTCGATTTGAGTTTCTATATATGTTAGGCCAATCCTATTAAAAGTAAAGACATGACTAAGCAATCATACATTGATGACATTTCACAATGAAGATAATTATTTTGAAAAAATTATCCAGATTCATTGAACTAGGCGAGCAACTACTGTAAGCCAATGCACAAAGTTCAAATTTAACTCATCTAAGTCTTCTTTCACAACTTGAAATCTTTCAATGGACATGAGTTGGTAAGATTCTAGCCACAAAACTTTGCATGTACATCTAAGGTATCATAATAGAATAGATGAAAATTAAGAATATACAAATTCACACAAGAAAATTGCAATAATTTCTTTTAAAATGAAAACTTTGAACACTAAAAAAAATAAGTTACCAAATTGGGGAAAGTAGAACAAATATTATGGACTGTCATTTGCTGTGCTAACACTAGTGTACACACATGTGCCATAATTTTCCCTTTGTCGGTACACCCCTGATCATAATGGAACTAAGAACCCCAATCAAACTTGACAAAGCATACATGATTTACATAAAGAAAAACAATTAAAAGTTAACAACCACTTGCCATCAATCATAAATGTCCCATGAGGAAATATGTTGAAGCGTATGTCAATCATCAAAAATTGAAAAGTATGAATTTCTTTACAATCAACAGTCATATAACCGTGAGAAAAACACAACAACACTTTCTCTCTCACACATGCATATATTCCACCGAGAATACGCTAAATGCCCAAAAGGAGAGAACCTGACACTGTGGATACTTCTGTTATGTCAATGATGTAATTCCTGAGGCCCTCCTCTTTAACTAGGATCCAGTATTCTGCTTATGCCCTTTAGGAACATTTGGTGACACGTTCATTGTCATCATGGAAGAGTAGCAATTTAGTGCTACTCTTTCTACACTACTGTCTTATGGTGTTTCCTTTGCAACATCTAGTGCAATTGCCAGTATATGTTCTTTTTTATTTTATATAATGTATAAATAGTTTACACTGAAATAATTTATTTATGATTCACATTTAACACATTAAATTTACAATGTTAATGCACGCCCCAATAATA
>APFE031073792.1:5032-17778 GCA_000404065.3 Pinus taeda | reverse complement strand
TTTTTAATTTAATATGAAGAATTAAATATTTTATTTGGTTCAGAATCATATTTTTATGTTATTAATATATTTAAGTTTTAAATATTACAAGTCAACGAAATATAAAATGAATTACATACCATGTAATAAGTACATAATATGTGTCACTAAATCTTAAATAGTAAAGAATTACATATTTCCTCTTATTTAAAATTAAATTATTTTTTCTTACTTTCAATTAGTTTCTCTCTATATATAAAATTCATTTAAAATTAAAGATTTTCATTATAGCTCACTTTTCTTTTATTAATATTTTTTTATTTGCTTTGTGAGTATTATTTTATAATTTTAAAATTTAATTTCATGCCACAACATCTCTTTCATAACAAAAAAAATAATGAAATACAAATCTCCCTTAAAAATCTATTAATGAAGTAAGAATTTTGTTAAGATATAAGGCATTTCCATTTGAAACCAACACCCTAGCTGCTACTATGTGCAATTGTCCACCCTCGATTCTCTATGTTAGAGGATAGAACTATCTTCTATCGTCAGATTGACACCTCAAGGGAGTTACTAACTCCCAAGCGACTACGCGGCGAAGATTGATACCTTCAGGCGGTTAGGAACATTGATATCATTTCCTCTACATTCCACTATGTTGGAAAATGGTTTCACTGGCCACTACAGTGAAATGGTAAGCAATACGAAGAACAAGGATTCATAATATATTTCTCAGACAAATCAATGATATGGAAGCTTCTAGTAGAACTGATTTACTTTTTTGCAATTTTTTTCTTCAGATTATCTATACCGCTTGTAAACAAGAACTGGCGTCCTCATCTTCGTGTGCCACCTACAAAACCCAGAGAAATAAATGTACTAAGAAATGCATCCTTACGACATATTTTTTGTAGGACAAGGTCAAGAAATTCATGTTGGTTCACAGAGCATTTAGAAATGGCCATATCATCAAATAATTTCATGTTAAATTTATTTAATGTGCGAAGAACAAGCATTCCTAATATAATTCTCAAAGAATTCATTGATATGGAAGCTTCTAGCAAAACTGATTTACTTTTCTACAATTATTTTTCAGATTATAGATACCGCTTGCAAGTAGGAACCAACGCCCTCATCTTCCTATGTCGCTTGCAAAACCTAAAGAAATAAATGTGCTGACAAATGCGTTCTTGCGCCATATTTTCTGTAGGATGAGTCCAAGAAATTCATGCTGGTTCACAAAGTCTTTGAAAATGACCAAGTCATCAAATTACTGCAAGTTTAATTTATTTAATGTGCACTCTTCCTATTTTAAGCAATACAAAAAACAATAAATCCTACTATAATTATGAGAGAATTTGATGATATGGAAGCTTCTAGGAAAACTGATTTACTTTTCTGCAAATTTTTTTCAGAGTATCGATACCTCTTCCGATCAGGAACCTGCGCCCTCAACTTCATGTGCCGCCTGCAAAAACCTAGAGAAAGAAATGTACCAAGACACGAAATCGATATATATATATATATATATATTATATTATATATATATATATATATATTATATTATGTATATATACATATATATATATATATATATATATTAATATATATATATATATATATGTATGTATATTTAAATATATGTATATATATATATGTATGTATATAAAATATATGTATATATAATAATATGATAATGTATATATATATAATGATATATAATATATATATATGTATATATATATATGTATATATATACATACATATATATATATATTATATTCTATATATATATATATATGTATATATATATATATATGTATGTATATATATATATGTATAGTATATATAATATGTATATATGTATATGATATATATATCTATATATATATATATATATATATATATATATATATATATAGTCTCTACGAATCATAAACAACATAAAACGACAAGAGTAAAGTAAGAGCATGCATTTGCAGGGCTCAAACTCTTGAGAGATTGCTCATAGAGCCTCTTTCTTTAATAGTGTAGCCACAATAAAAGGCAACACGAAAATGGAACAAACCTCAGGTTCAACATGGCTAGTAAAGAACTGTAACGGGCATTCAGAACCATCATGGAAGTAAGACTAAAAGGCCATAAATCATATGAGTAGAGTAGGATTTATCATAGAGGGTTTCCAATTTAAAGCCGTCAGCTTTCATTCATCAAAAGAAATAAACGGAGAAAAACCCTGGAAATAGTACCAAGTATTGAAACCCTGCAAGGTAGTTTTCGGAACTAGTAATACACTTAATCTTCTTTCAGCTAGCTATAGGAGTTCCAGTAAATAGGCGATGACTACACAATCGAAACTATCTTCACATCAATTTTAACGATAAACATTACTGTGAAAAAAATACAATTAATTAACCCGACAATGGAGGAATAATTAACAGTCATGGAACTGTAACATTAAATAAGTGTCCACCCTAGGAACAACCCACAGAAGGGTCCAACTCCCGGTTCTATAACAAAACAAATACATATCTAGAAGATATGATAACCGGCATGACCTAGCTAGGGTTCCGCTGCCAAAATTGCTCTAAGCAAAACTAATTACATGATAGGGAAACAAAGAGTAGGCCTGCAGCTTTATACAGAAATTAGTTTAACTAGTAGACTCCATATTTAGAATAGAACTCAGGCAAAGCTTGGCAAGAAGGAAACCCAGCTCGACCATTCTTCCGGATTCATCCTTTCTACCCTTAATTCTATTGTGGAAGGTGCCTCTTACCCGGAAGGTGACTTGGGCGATGGAGTCTGGACAGGTTGCCCATCTGGTTGCTGGTCACGATACCATGGCATAGCACCTATGACAGAAGAGTCACCCAAAAATCTAGTAAGAGCAAGAATATCAATGATATTTGTAACCAATAGATAAAATAACCAAAAGAAAATGGTGCGCAAGTTTACCATGACCACTGTTGGTAGGCAGAACCATCGATCTCGCCAAGAAACTAACCTGTTTGAGGAAACTGAGAGCTGTGGAGGAGCAAATCGCCATAGACCTGGACGAGCCACAAATCATCCTTAGAATAAGCTCGAGAGGGTTTGAATGCCACATAAAAACCCTCAAGCAATATTTCCCACACCTGGAACAATACTGATCGTTGATCTAGGAGCGCCAATCTCCACCGTTGAAATGACGTAGAAATCCAGAAGGGGAGCTACAATAGCAGGCTACTCATGCCGCATATGCCAGAGTAGAGAAAAGTACCAAAGAAAATTAATTTTACACATCAGCAGAGACAGCTGGAGGTTGAAACCCGCACCAATATAATGTAAGCATAAGAAAAATCTAGAGTGATGGCTACCAGAAACATCGGCATGGCACATGCTCCAGGTGCCAAGTGGATGGAGCAATAACGACAAAGACATAGTGAACAAACATACACTCCCGGAATTTGATAATCGGGAAAAGCTGCCAACATAAACGCAACTCCAAAGAGGACTTAAATAAATGTCACAAAACTTGATTTAAAAGCTCAAACATGAAACAATTAATAGCATTGCGGATCCATAGGAACGCCCTCGAAATTGAGGTTGTACTATGTTTAAACAAAAAAAAAATATATTGTAGTTACATGTTTCACTGTGTTTAAATGTTATTTTTTTTTACATTTCGATGGGAAGCATTACAAGTGGTATCAGAGCCAAACAACAACACTGTGACCTCTGGTTAACCATAATAGTTAAATTAATGGTGGAAAAAAAAAAGAGAAAATATAAATAAATTAATTAATGAATAAGCAAAGGCTACCAAACAATGTTGTTGAATATCTTATCTGTTGAATTGTACTAACCTGCCAAACTCAGGGAACTCAGATGATGACAGATTATGAGGAGAATGAGTAGCGCCCCTCACAGAAATGTGGAAAGGCAAGAAACCATCAACCACCCTTAGGGGAATCCTGAAATATGGGTGCAACTGGGGGAGGAGGCTCGCAACACCAATTTGACTATATTGGAGACAGTCCAGGAGTTAAAGAATGAGATGGCCCGTCTGCATGAGGACAACACCAAGTTAACCATGGAACAGGAGAGGATCCTAAAAAGTTTTTCGGATAAACAAAACCAGTGTCAGCCGAATCCCAATCCAGAGAAAATGCGTGTATCGGAAGAATGGGGTTATCATACCAATCAGGAAGAGACAGAAGGAAGGGAGGAGGTTCGAGGAGAGAAATCTGATAATGCCTCTGAACATCAAACCTCAAAAAGACAACATATAGAGTTTCAAGGGGAGTTTCGGAAGATCAAGCCACCACATTTTGATGGGGAGTCAGAGGAGGCAGTGGAAGCTTGGTTAATTAATATGAAAAAATATTTCCAAGTTTACGAGTATGATCACAATGTCAAGGCACGGCTGGCTATTTTCCAACTGTAAGGTAAAGCTACCTTATGGTGGGAGGAAGTCAAGATAGTACGGGGAGTGAGTGAGTAGGATATAACTTAGGAGACTTTTCAAAGATACTTTAAATAAAAATATTTGACTGAATGTTTCTATGATGAAAAGGCAAGGGAATTTCATGATATGCGGCTTGGGTAGCAGACCATGGATGAATTTGTTACTAAATTTACATCTCTGCTCTGCTATGTACCGTATATTTGGGAGGAAAAGGAAAAAGTGCAGAGGTTTCTTAGCAGTATACCCTAGATAATGAGGGAAAGAATCGAATTTGATAACCCGTAGATCATGGATGAAGTGATACGGAAAGCTAGGATTTGCTATCAGCAGAATAAATAGAAGGGAGAAAACTTTGGAAAGCGTTGGATAGATAAAAAGGACAGCAGAACGACTGTGGGTGTTAAGGGAGCTCGTGGTAATTTCAGTAAGGGATTTTCCAAGGGGCCAAACAATAGGAACCAGCCCAAAAATTAGCTCAGATTAAATCCACCCAACAAATCCAGATATAGCGAGCAATCAAGCAGAGCTGATAACGGAGTGACAGCTAGGCCACTAGTACAGTGTTGGGGGTGTGGCGGGTCACACTATATTAAGAACTGCCCTCATCGAAAGGGTAATCATCAAGTGTCCCAGGTTTACGAAGCATCTATAGTGGGAGACGTGGCTCGGTCCATACCAAGAATAAACATTGCCCTCAAGGACCGTCAAGCTGATTACCAGCCGACGATGGTAGAATTCGAGGGTAAGATTTTTGATCGAACTGTTTCTATTTTAGTTGAGCCAGGAGCTACACTAAGTTATGTTAGTCCCAAGGTTTTGGAAAACTGTAATTTGCAATCTTCTAAGTTTAAAAGTCCATGGCTAGTTCAACTCGCTACATGGACAAAAAGGCAAGTGTTGGCCAAGGTCAGCAACTGCCCACTAAAGATAGCAGGTTAGACAGTGACAACAAAATTGAACGTAGTTCCTCTCACATCATATGTTGTGCTAATCGGAATGGACTGGCTAGAAAAACGGTGGTCTATAATAAATTGTAAAATAAAGACAATTTCTTACCAGGACGAACTGGGAAACAAACAAGAAATTCAAGGTATTCTGAAGCCGATGCAGATTCGGCCAATCACCGCCACACAATTGGCTAAATGCATCAGGAAAAAGTGTCAAGTATATGCAATTCAAGTGGGTTATGCAAATTCAAAATATAAAGCTGATACTTTGGAAAGCATACCAGTGGTGCAAGAATTTGCAGATGTGTTTCCCAAAGAAATACCAGGGCTGCCACCTAAAAGAGATTTGGACTTTACCATAGAGCTGGTACCTGGTGCAGCCCCGGTGTCCTGAGCACCATACCGGATGAGTGTGCCAGAATTGACAGAATTAAAGATGCTACTACAAGAGTTGTTGGACAAGAAGTACATCTGCCCCAACGTATCACCCTAGGGAGCCCCTGTAATATTCGTCAGGAAGAAGAATGGAACTCTCTGTATGTGCATAAACTATCGACAGCTGAATAAATTGACAGTTAAAAATAAATACCCAGTACCTCCTATCGATGAACAGTTTGATCAGGTGAAAGGGACAACGATATTTTCAAAAATCGATTTGCGGTACAGGTACCACCAAATCAGAATTAAGGAGGAGAACATAGCCAAAACCACTTTTTGAACCCATTATGGACACTATGAGTTTGTGGTACTGCCATTCGGGCTGACCAATGCACCTGCAACGTTTATGTGCTTGATGAATAATGTATTTCATCGGTACTTGGATAAGTTTGTGTTAATTTTTATTGATGATATACTAATATATTCCTAGAATGCTAAAGAGCATGAGGAGCATCTTAGGCTCGTATTACAAATGCTACAGGAGCATCAGCTGTACGCCATGTATAGCAAATCTGATTTCTATAAGGAGCAGATCTAGTATCTGGGACATATCATCACCAAACAAGGCATTGCGGTCAACCCCGAAAAAATTAGGACCATAATGGAATGGCCAATACCAAAAGATGTGGCGGATATAAGGTCTTTCATGGGGCTAGCAGGATATTACAGGCAGTTTGTGGAAGGATTTTCAAGGGTTTCTTACCCTATCACTTCTTTACCAAAAAAAGGAAAAATATTTAAATGGACTGCAGAATGTCAGTAGAGCTTTGAACAGCTCAAACATCTGCTCACAACTGCACCACCGCTGAGCATAGCAGACACGAAAAAGGATTACGTGGTTTGGATAGATGCAAGTAATGAAGGCATTGGGGGAGTGTTGATGTAGGAAGGAAAAGTGATCACCTACGAATCCAGAAAACTGAAAGAGCATGAGCAGAAGTACTTTGCTTATGATCTGGAACTGACCGTTGTTGTGCGTGCATTAAAAATGTGGCGTCATTATCTATAAGGGAGGAAATTCTTCTTGATGACAGACCACCACAGCCTGACTAGCTATTTTAACCAACCAACTTTAAACGCTAGGAAAGCTTGGTGGGTGGAATTCTTGAGCGGATTCGATTTCGAGATCAAACACCTGAAAGGAAAAGAAAATCGGGTGGCTGATGCTCTAAGTCGAAAGGTGCATTGCCTCTATGAAATTTCCTTTAGTGAAGGACGATCTACCCTCAGTGAAGAAATTAAAGGGGCAACTGAGCAAGATCAAATTTATCAGCAAAAAAAACAGCAAGTACAGAACCTGACCAGCCACATAATGTAATAAGGTTATGAGTTGAATGCAGCAGGCATGTTCTACTACAGAAAAAGAATATATGTACCCAATCAAGATGAAATCAAGAAAATGATTTTAGATGAGTATCATAAAAACCCTTATGCAGGACACCCAAGTTACCAAAAGCTCATCACATCGCTTCGGAAGGAATATTACTGGCTAGGCATGAAGAGGGATCTAACAGAATATTTGGCCCGATGCATAGAATGTTAGCACACTAAGGCAGAACATCAGCACCTTGCGGGGCTATTACAGCCATTACCCCTACCATAATGGAAGTGGGAGATCATTACTATGGACTTTATCACAAGGTTACCTAAATCCAAGAGGATTAATGACTCCATCATGGTCATGGTGGACAAACTCAACAAATCAGCCCACTTCATACTGGTACAGTCTACTTATTGCACGATGCAAATTACAAATATGTTTATGTAGAACATATTTAATCTCCATGGTTTACCCAAAACTATAATATATGACTGTAATGTTAAGTTCACATCGGCCTTCTAGAGGACCTTGTTTGAAGGTTTGGGAACTCAACTAAATTTTAGCACTGCATATCATCCGTAGACTGACGGACAGACTGAGCGGGTGAACCAAATGGTGGAAGATATGCTAAGGTCATATGTGATGCAGCAACCGTCCCATTGGGAAGAGTATTTGCATCTAGTGGAATTTGCATATAATAATGGTTATCATGCGTCTTTACAGATGAGCCCATTCGAAGTACTGTACGAACAAAAATGTCGTACACCATCTAGTTGGGGTGGACAGACTCATGTTGGGTCCTGAGATGTTAAAAGGGATGGAAGAAATGGTTAAAAGAGTGGAGGCCAACATAAAGGTAGCTCAAGATAGACAAAAAAGCTTCACAGATTGAAAGAGAAATTTTAAATAATATCAGGTAGGAGAGCATGTGTATGTAAGGATTTGGCCAAGGAAAAGTACCCTATAGTGGAACGGTTGCACCAAATTGGCACCCCGCTTTTACGGACCCTTCCAAATTTTAGCAAGGGTTGGGCCGGTGGCTTACCAGCTAGCCCTGGATAGCCACATCCAGGTCCATAATGTCTTCCATGTGTCAGTATTAAAGAAATATGTCTATGACCCTAAGCACATAATTAGTTGGCATGACATTCAGGTAAGAACATGTCTTAACTAGCACAAATCAAAACTAGTCGCTAAGGGAGAGACTGATCGAAATATTGTGTGTTAGAGGTGGAGTCGGAAGGAGAATTTATGGTTGAGCCAGTGAGCATACTAGATCGGAGAAGGGTCGTGCTGCGGAAACGAGCCATCACCCAAGTTAAAGTGCAATGGCAGCACTTCGTGCCGGATGAGGCCACCTCGGAGGATGAGCAAAGCATGAAGGAAGCTTATCCCGAACTATTTATGGGTGAAAAACATTAGGACAATGTTGAACTTGAGGAGGGGGAGATGTGATGCCCCTAGTAAAGCGATAATGTTTTAAATTAACATTAGTAAATTTAACTGTTTGACTAATGTTATGTTTGGTGTAACTGAGTAATTATTATTGTTACTACTATTTAATTTAACTATGTTGTTAATTACTGTTTTGTTGCTCCTAATTGCTATTGAAAGAAAAACAGTTTGACAATGGCTATAGTGTCTCCTCATTAAAGGAGGATTAAAATTAAATATGACAGTTGTCAAAAAGTGGAAAAGTAAAAAGAAACCTAACTACTTTGTGGAAACAGTTAAGGCTCTCGCAGGGAGAGGAAAAAAAAGAAAAACACACTACGTTTGGTGAGGACCGGATAGTGTGGGCTGTGAGCCAGAAGGTTGGCTGAAAAGAACTAAGTCTGGTAATGACCAGATAGCGAGGCTCAGTGATTCATATCCTTGCAGAAGACGCTAAGTCTGGTAATGACCAGATAGCACAGATCTGGGAAGCAGAAATCTTCTTGGAAACGCTAAGTCTGGTAATGACCAGATAGCGCAGGCCTAATAGTGCCAGAAGTCTTGTAGATGGCAGAGGTTTTGGCTTGGGGGTGTAAGGGTCAAGGAGGACCCTCCTAAGGTCAAGAGGTTGACAAGCACATTAGGGAGGTTTTCCCTCGGTTCAGGTATGAAAATAACTGAAGAATTAACAGATTTGATTTACACTGATACATTTGTTAAATTTTAATGTCTATGGAAAACAAAGAATTGTAATTTGTATATAGAAAAGAACTCTGAAGCAATATAGGCAGCACATAACTCTATCAGTGTAAATTCATAAATAATTCAAGAATGAATCCCTTGTGTAGTCACTGGAAAACAGAGATAAGAATTAAAAACAGGCTCATAGTTTTCTGGAAAAAATCTTCGCAAATATAGGCAAGAGTTGAATAAGCATGGTCTTATACATATTGAACAGCTTCTAGAACCAAGACCAAAATCGATATATATATATATATAATATATATATATATATATATATATTATAATAATATATTATATAATATATAATATATATATATATATATATATATATATACTTATAGTCTCTACGAATCAAAAACAACATAAAACGACAAGAGTAAAGTAAGAGCATGCATTTGCAGGACTAAAACTCCTGAGAGCTTGATCGTAGAGCCTCTTTCTTTACTGGTGTAGCCACAGAAAAAGGCAACACGAAAATGGAACAAGCCTCAGGTTCAACATGGCTAGTAAAGACTAGTGTCCATGCAAAACAAATATACCTCAATCTATAAGAACTATAACAGACGTTTGGAACCATTGTGGAAGTAAGACTGAAAGGGCATAAATCGTATGATTAGAGTAGGGTTTATCATAGAGGGTTTCCAATTTAAATCCAGCAGCTTTCATACATCAAAAAAAATAAATAGAGAACAACCCTGGAAACAATATCAAGTATTGAAACCCTGCAAGGTCGTTTTCAGAACTGGTAATACACTTAATCATTCTTTCAGCTAGATATAGGAGTTCCAATAAACAAGCGATGACTATACAATGGAAACTATCTTCACATTAATTTTAACGATAAACATTACTGTGAAAAAAAAATACAATTAATTAACCTGGAAATGGAGGAATAATTAACAGTCATGGAACTGTAACATTAGATAAGTGTCTGCCCTAGGAACAACCCATAGAAGGGTCCAACTCCCAGTTCTATAACAAAAAAAATACATATCTAGAAGATATGATAACTAGTACGACCCAACTAGGGTTCCACTGCCAGAACTGCTCTGAGAAAAACTAATTACATGATAGGGAAACAAAGAGTAGGCCTACGGCTTTATACATAAATGATTTCAACTAGTAGACTCCATATTTAGAATAGAACTCAGGCAAAGCTTGCCAAGAAGGAAACCCAGATCGACCATTCTTCCAGATTCATCCTTTCTACCCTTAATTCTATTGTGGAAGGTGCCTCTTACCCGGAAGGCAACTTGGGCGATGGACTCTAGATAGGTTGCCCACCTGGTTTCTAGTCACAATACCATGGCATAGCACCTGTGACAGAAGAGTCACCCAAAAATCGAGTAAGAGCAAGAATATCATTGATATTTGTAACTGATACAGCAAATACCCAAAAGAAAATGGTGCGCGGGTTTACCATGACCGCTGTCGATAGGCAGAACCATCGAACCCGCCTCGAAACTAACCTGTTTGAGGAAACTGAGAGCTGTGGAGGAGAAAATCACCAGAGACTTGGAGGAGCCGGAAACCATCCTCAGAATAAGCTCGAGATGGTTTTAATGCTGCATAGAAACCCTCAAGCAGTATTTCCCATACCTGGAACAATACTGATCATTGATCTGGGAGCCCCAATCTCCACCATTGAAATGGCATAGAAATCCAGGAGGGGAGCTGCAATAGCGGGCTGCTTGTGCCGCATATGGCAGAGCAAAGGAAAGTACCAAAGCGAATTAATTTTACACATCAGCAGAGAAAGCTAGAGGTTGAAACCCACACCAATATAATGTAAGCATAAGAAAAATCTAGAGTGATGGCTATCGGAAACGTCGGCAGGGCACATGCTCCAGGCGCCAAGTGGATGGAGCAATAATGACAAAGACATAGTGGACGAACATATACTCCTGGAATTTGATAACTGGGAAAACCCACCAACATAAACGCAGCTCCAAAGTGGACTTAAATAAATGTCACAAAACTTGAATTAAAAGCTCATACATGAAACAATTGATAACATTGCAGATCCATAGGAACGCCCTCGAAATTGAGGCTGTACTATGTTTAAACAAAAAAAAAATTATTCTAGTTACATGTTTCACTGTGGTATCAGAGCATTATAACTGGTTAGAGCTATACTACAACACTGTGACCTCTGGTTAACCATAATAGCGAAATTAATGGTGGAAAACAAAAAAGGGAAAATATAAATAAATAAATTAACGAATAAGCAAAGGCTACCAAACAATGTTATTGAATATATTATCTATTGAATTGTACTAATCTGCTGAACTCAGGGAACTCAAGTGACGACAGATGATGAGGAGAATGAGCAGCGCCCCTCACAAGAATGTGGACAAGCCATAAACCATCACCTACCCTCAAGGGAATGCTGAAATATGGGTGCAACTAGGGGAGGAGGCTCGCAACACCAATCTAACTATATTGGAGATAGTACAGGAGTTGAAGAATAAGATGGCCCGTCTGAGTGAGGACAATGGCAGGTTAACCATGGAACAAGAGAGGATCCTGAAAAGTTTGTCAGATAAACAAAACTAGTGTCAGCCGAATCCTAGCCTAGAGTAAACACGCGTATCGAAAGAATGGGATTATCATACCGATCAGGAAGAGACAGAAGGAAGGGAGGAAATTCGAGGAGAGAAATCTGATAATGCCTCTAAACATCAAACCTCAAAAAGATAGCGGATAGAGTTGCAGGGAGAGTTTTGGAAGATCAAGCTGCCACATTTTAATGGGGAGTTAGAGGAGGCAGCGAAAGCTTGGTTAATTAATATGAACAAATATTTCCAAGTTTACGAGTATGATCACAATCTCAAGGCCCAGCTGGCTATTTTCCAGCTGCAAGGTAAAGCTACCTTATGGTGGGAGGAAGTCAAGATAGTATGGGGAGTGAGTGAGTAGGATATAACTTGGGAAACTTTTCAAAGATACTTTAAAGAAAAATATTTGATTGAACGTTTATATGATGAAAAGGCAAGGGAATTTCATGGTCTGCGGCTTGGGTAGCAGACCATGGATGAATTTATTACTAAATTTACATCTCTATATTCGGGAGGAAAAGGAAAAAGTGCAGTGGTTTGTTAGCAGTCTACCCTGGACAATGAGGGAAAGAATTGAATTTCATAACCCGAAGACCATGGATGAAGTGATATGGAAAGCTAGGATTTGCTATCAGCAGAATAAACAGAAGGGAGAAAATTTTGGAAAGCATTGGACAGATAAAAAGGGTAGCAGAATGACTGTGGGTGTCAAGGGAGCTCATGGCAGCTTCAGTAAGGGATTTTACAAGGGGCCAAATAATAGGAACCAACCCAAAAATCATCTCAGATTAAAGCCACCCAACGAATCCAGATATAGCGAGCAATCGGGAAGAGCTGATAACGAAGGGACAGCTAGGCCACCAGTATAGTGT
>APFE031073790.1:0-24655 GCA_000404065.3 Pinus taeda | reverse complement strand
ATAATTATATATGTTTCATAATAAATATAAAAACATATATAATGTTTTAACCTTTTCACATTTCACACATACATATGTTGGTTTGAAAAAAAAACTTGATGTATACGTGCAAGCTTGATGTACAAAAAACTTACGAACACTACGTTTCAACTCCAAACTCCACGGATCTCCACTTTTCAAACTCCAACAACACGTTTCAACATAGATCCACGACCTTGTTTTTCTTGCAGCAACTGTCTTTTAGTTCCAGTGTTCCTACTATTTCTTGGACAGATATTTCAACACCTCCAGGAGTAACAACCAATGTTTTAACAAACGTTGCCAGAGCAAGGTGATGGCACTAAGCAGCTTGCACCGTGGATATTTGAACCTGTCTCCGATACTAGTTGTTAGATCAGAGCATACATAACACACAACGGATTTATACTCAGAGACATAGACGGCAATAATAGAGAATAATTCACAGAGATAGACAAATGGAGAAACAACAAGATTACTTAGTCAGAAATAGCGGAATAGATAAAACAATCACTAGAGAACATAAATCACTTTGCATTACATAACAGGATTGGGCCTTGGCTTGCTTTCCTTGGCAAGAGAAATTACAAATTTATAGAGGCAGAAGAAGGATCTAGAATCCTGTATGTGATGGAGATCTGGAACGATCTAAAAACCACTCGCGGTGTAAGAGGATCTAAAATCTTGAAGATCTAAAAAAATCTAATCTAGAAAAATCTAAAATACTGCGTAAATTTAACTTCACACTTAACACCCTAGATATCCACTTTAATTTACAAATCAATTATATCTTTTATAAGATAAATATAAATCAAAATTTTCATATTTCCTAGATCCCACCTTAATTTACAAATCAACTATATATTTTTTATAAAATGAATATAAATCTACTTCAATCATGAGTAAAATTTGAGAAAGAATGAATCTTTTAATATGCAAACTATTTTTTAAATCCAAGAGTCAATAAAGTGTTTCATCACTTGACCTTTAATAAATCTAAAATTTAAATAAATCCAAATGAATTATAATAAAATATATTATAACTTAAAGTCTATAAAAGTAATTAATAAACTAATGCGGGCGGAGAGAAAAATATCTGGGGCCGAATGTGCCAAATTGCAGAAGCAACTGAGCACGCATTGGATCATGACGGGATAGAGAAAAGGGTGGTCATTAAGACATTTGATGTTGCAGTATATCAAATAATAAATTGAAAAAGATCAACAAACTGCATTTGAGTTCAGCGGACACATTTATTACACGTGACTTGAGGAGGATGATTCAACGTCGCTTCCTTCACCGCGTAGGCTGCAGTTGAATATGCCTATGACGAATAATGTGTAAATATCTGTACAGCTTCTCTGCATATCCAAAGTGGTTTTCCTACTTTCGAATTTTTTAATTTGAGAGTAATATATTTCAAAGTTAATCGTAATACATTTTAAACCATTAAAAAATAATTTTGTTATTTTTAATTTATTTAATGTTTTAAAAGTAATTGAAAATCACTAAAGTCTAATTTTATTCTAAATTTTATAATAAAAATATTTTAATAATATTAATCTTTTTGATATATAAATAAAATAAAATTGTTAATGTTTTTTAAAAATGCATAATATTATAAAAGATGACTATTAGCTTTTCTCTATAATATTATAAAATTACTTTTAATACAATTAAATTAAAATTTAGTATTTTGGATCTTGTGAAGAATGGAGAAGAAGATGTTTTTGAGAGAACGCGTGCGTGTCTATAGTAAACACGTGGCTACAGGCTCGCCTCATGGCTCACTATATTACCTTGAGTATGAGAGACAATATATCGGTGTGGGAAACCTCAAGTCACATGGGGTTTTGTGGAGGGTGGTGAGCGCATTAATTTTATTAAGGGTGACAGGGGTGTTCGATGGTCATTCTGTAGCAGAGAAAGTTTTGAACCCTATGTGTGGAGCATTGGGAGAAGATGAGGGTGTTGCAAAGGTGCTTTGAGCTAGCTCAAGGGTCAAAATTGTCGTAGAAAGTTCTGCCCCTACTTGTGGGAGTGGGTAGCTATCAATTACTGAATTGGGTTTGGCAAGAGAAAGTCTGCAACGAACGCGGTGTATGTGCGTCTGGTAGGGATGGTATTTTGTGGCTTCTAGTTTGTTTGGTGTGGTTTCAGTCCGGGCTTATTGCGAATTTGCATTTGGTGGAGCGGGATTATTGAAGTGCTCCTTGCTAGCTAGTTCACATGGTCCTGGGCTATGAGGGGGTGCCATTAGTGAGCCTATAGTAGGTTTTGGTTTGCTCGAATTATGAGGGGTCTCTTCAAGAGGTGTGTATGATGTTGGCTCGAGGTGGGAAATAACTTTTTATGTTGTGGGTGCCTGGCGTCGGAGGGAGAGGAGGTTTAGCCAGAGCTGGTGGTCTTCACTCCTGTGTGGATTGTTTGGGAGCTATTGGAAGGGTGGTCTTCGTCTTGCTTCGGTGGCGTCAGAGTTTCAAGCATGTGGTCAGTTCCTTGCTCAGGGTAGTCCTCGGCCCAGGTTTCACCTAATTCAAGTAGGCCAGGCATGGCTAAGTCTCAGCCTCAGCTCAAGCTAGTGCCTAGCAATGGTGGAGGGAGTCTAGAAGGTCTATGTGTAGAAATTTTGAGTCGCGCAACTTCAAGAGGCAGAGGTGTTGGATGGTCAGGGCATTCTGAATGTGCAGGATCAGCAGCTTGAGGTGGTAGACTCGGGGGCTCAACTCAGGTTTGGGGCCACCTCACTCTACCTATTATGCAACAAGGGGGTTTGGTTCATCGTGGTGGTTTCGGGCATCGTGCGTTGGTGCATCAAGGTGGTTGCAGTCAGCAACAAGGTCGTTGCTACATGGAACACTGTCGAGATGTGGTTTAGTCAATTTTGAATCATCTAGAGAATTCAGAGTGGGTTAGACACGAGGAGCACACCGAATTGATAGCAACTCTGAACAAAATCCATTATTTTCAATTTCATACTGAGTAGAATGTTGTTGTGGTCTAGCATGGCCAAAATTTGCTATCAAAGAAGGTAAACAAACTAGAGGCATGGATGGCCTATTTTGAGGAGCATGTCCAATGCTCCTTTCGTCATCGCCCAACTCCAGGTACATCTTTGGACAACCCAAAATCCATCACCTCTAAGGACTAGCGTTCGATACATGTGTTTTATATGTTTTGTCCATTTACTGAGGCCTATGGCCTTTGAAATCATTGACTATGTCTCTCCTTGATTTTTTGTTTCATTGTCATATGTTTTTAATCAACAAATTAATATATTTTTTCGGTAATAATCAACAAACTGATTGAAATGAGATTACCTGCATGTTTCCTCTAATATATTATTTTTCTAACTATAAATAGAAATTTGACTTTAAAAAAAAATAAAAAAAATTAATAATTACATTTTTTTTAACCTTTAAATTAAAAATTTTAACCTATAGTAAATTGCATACTTTATCCTATAAAATAAAATATAAAACTTTATCCTATAAAATAAAATATAAAAATTAACCTATCAGGTAAAAAAAATTAATCTTTAGGAAATTACATACTTTATCCTCGAAAAGAAAATATAAAAGTTAACCTATCATGTAGAATATAAAAGTTGATAATTGAACATGGCGCTTTATTATTCTTCATGCTCTTTAACGTATGTATATATATAAAAAAATAAAAAATACATGACATCCAACAAAGACCGTCTCTTCCTGCCCATGGAGTTTAGATGTAAGTTACATACAACATCGGAAAATGCGTCCGCGCACTACAATGTAGTGCACACCTTCCATCGTCACATTAAATAACCTTTAATTACGCAATTCGTTTAAATTTTCGTTATCGATTTAATACATTTAAAAATAAATATTTAATTAAAATTTAATACAATTTTACATAATTAGAAGTGGTTAATATATGTTTTAGAATGTTTATTATAATAATAAATATAAATAAAATAGTTGATAAATGTCGAAAGAGATCAATCTATAAAAATATTAAAGTTTTTGGAAAAGTTGTGTCTAGAAAGTGTTATTTAGGTAAAAATTTCATCCAATTTAAGTTCTTTGAAGATGGGTGAAGTGTTCACTCAAATTATATTAAATAACCATTAATTACATGGTCAAACTTTTATTATCAATTTGGTATAATTATTAACATGAGTATTTAATTAGAAATAGTTAATAGATATTTTAAAATGTTAAGCATGATTACAAACATCTTTATATAGATTAAATGGTTGATAAATGTGAATTGGCATCAACTCATACAAATTGTGTGTTAAGAAAGTGCATTGTTGCACAATGTGGTTGAACATACATTTCAGGGAGCATATAGGGGAAGAATTTTCATGGTTACTATTTTGAAAATGAGTGAGGTGTTCACCGAAATTATTGAACATTTCTAAAAATTTGAACCATAAAAATTGACATTTTAAAAGATATCAAAACACTTATTACATGATATTTTTCACATATTTAAAAATTAAATCATAAAAAAAAATATACTAAATTATAATTTTTATTTAAATAATTAATTGCTAATAATAAATAATTAAAAAATAGATAAAGAAAATTTTGATCTAACTAATGAACAAAATGACAAGAAATCACAATATCTCTCGATTATAAGGGAAACTGCATTTTCTCTTTTAGTCAAGGAGTTCTAACCAGAAACATATATACATTTAGAAAAACAAGGAAGAAGATATACATTTAGAAAAACAAGGAAGAAGATTTTTAACTATGGAGATTCTTAATATGTAAACATGGTTTATTGCAATACCTTCTGCCAAAAAAAATCATAGATCACTTCATATAACACTAATTCATATGACGTTTTTTAATTAATTTATTTATTTAAAAAGGGAAATAAGACCCTATAATTCAAAAATAAATATCAAACTATATAAATATTATTACCAAAATTACATAGGTTACTTATCACACTATGTTATATTCTACATAATTAATTTATGTATTCTACATAATTATCCTAAGTTCCTTATATATTCTATGTTATATTCTAAATATTTAGAATAAGGTCCTTATTTATTCTATGTTATATTAATAGAAGTAAATTATTAATGATAATTGATATGAATTTCATATACATTTGAAAATTATTAAATTAATATAAATTTTGAAAGACTAGATGTATTGAAATTATTAATTTTAACTGTTTAATCAATTTAGAATTTCAAATTGGAACCAGAAATAGTTAAAAATATTTTAATATTAATTAAAAATTATTTTTAATTAGTTTTTTAAATATTTGGTATATTAAAATATTATTTATCAAATAATTTTATCAAAAATTTTAATTTTCTTAAAAATAATTACTATTTACAATAAATTGTTAACAATATTACTCGACATTTAAATTAGTGTGCTCACTGGTGAGATCAACTTTCTTTTGTGTCTTTTCTCATAGAATTAAAATAATAATAATATTTCAAAAATAATGATTTAGATATAAACCGATAATAATAAAAATAAAATGTTGGTCGTTTTTCTTGATCTTTAAATATACATACAAATATAACTGATAATAATAACAAGGGAGCCACTGTCGTGGCGGTAGTCCCTGCCGGGGCCGGGGTCTGCTACAACAACACAATACAAACAACTTAGACCTCGTGAATTTTGTAGCCGATGGGCACACTCAATTGATTTCTGAAAATTTGTCTCATATCATTTATGGAATACTTAGAAAAATTTGTCTCATATCATTTATGGAATACTTAGAAAGGTAAGTATAATTCTTTCTTGACCGTTGTAAAGCGGTTATATCAATATTCATAATAATAATAATTTGTCAATAACTTTTATATACAACCTGCTCGGTCAATGAATTCATAACTTTTCTATTTTAATTAATTGTGATTACAATTTAATTAGTTATAGTATACTTAAAAAAGCATTTACACGCTCAACATAAGTTTTCTATAAATTAATTATTCTTTAAATTAATTAGATATGGTATAGCTTCCTTAAACCCTCAATATTCATAATGTTATTTCTACATTTTAATTAGTTGTGGTATAACTTAAGTAAGCCTTTCACACCCAAAATACAATTTATTCCATAAATCAATGATATAGCTTCTATAAGCTCTTTATTCTTTATTCAATGTGGTTAATTTAGTTAAATATATAATAAGATATCTTCCTAGTTATACTCACAATAATTAGTGATTGTTTCATCTCTATAGCTTGTAGATATTTGAATTTATGGTTCCCCATTCATATCTTTGGTAACAATTATTTATATTTTACCTAAGTTTACTTAATTTCAGAAATTCTACAAACTTTGAAGATGTCAATCCATTTTGGCCGATGCAATATTGTTTGAGATTAACACGTAAAAATGGAGGCCATGTGCCCGGTAAATCTGAAAGAATGTGCAATGTAAGATAATATGTACAAAGCGTGACCCGGCAGGGACTACTGCCACGGCAGTGGCTCCCTTGTTAATTTTTAGAATTTTTAATTTTGATAAGTTATTAGTTTTTATAATGGTATGAATTTATTATTTATTTATGGGTTAGTTTTTAGAATTCTAAATTTTACTAAAATAAGTTTTTTTGTTTTTTTGGTTTTTGACAAATTTTTAGGATTTCTTAAGATTTTCTTTTGTGATTTTGTTAATTAATTAATTAATTAATTTACATATAGATTTTATGATTATAAATTATTATCATAAATATATTTATGATTATAAATTATTATGATAAATATATTTTTATTAGTTATCATTTTAGAATTTTGTGAATAATTTTTTCTTAATTTTATTAAAACATTTTATTTATATATAATTATTAATTTTTAGGATTAAATAAAAATATGTTAAGTGAACATAACCATATTAAGCAACCATATTAAGCTTATGTTATGGTATTGCTTACAATTAATAATTAATAATAGAGAAAGACAACCACGTAGCAGAGTTCAAGGACGGTTCCAGTTCCATTTATGGTGCTCACGAGAAGGTTATTCGGAGATATAAATGGCAAGCAATTCAAAAGGGTAGAAAATGCAATTCAAAAGTGTAGAAACATAAGGAACTCCAGAGAAGTCTTCCGTCGATTTCTTCTTTATAATCTTCCTTAACGTAATCCTGCAGCAGGAGACACATCATAATTTAGAAACAGTTAATGAATAAATGAACATCAGTAAGCTTTATCATTGAAATTAGGTGGCATGAGTTAGAGAAAACTCACAAGGGAGCTAAGAAGAGTATGAGGGCAGTGACATTTCCTGTCATGAGAGAACATATTCAGCAGTAAGTAACTTGCACAAAACTCCATGCGACCCTATATCTATATGAAACTAAACTTTGACAGAGCAAGTATGCATACCGAAGATCCTGAAAATGAAATGTGCAATAAACATTTTCGTAGCTTTCAGTGCGATCAGACGGGTTCCAACTGAATGAATGCAGCAACAACAACTATTAGCATGTAGGGGCGTCGTGAAACCAAATTATTTATAGGCCTTGTAGCAGGATAACTGTGGGCGTATCGAAAAGGGCAGTTCCTATTTCGTATCCTATAAGGGCGTGTTAAGCCGATATAACACGCCGAATGCCCCTTGACATGGGGCGTGTTAAGCCGATATAACACGCCGAATGCCCCTTGACATGGGGCGTGTTAAGCCGATATAACACGCCGCGCGTTATCACCATCACCGTGCTTGATAACAATATATTGCTTGAGATTAATAATGGGAACCCATAACAAGTTAAGTAAATTAACCAAAACATAAGAGCCCAACAAAAAGGAAAAAAATGAACGAGATGTAAGAACTGATACATAAATCCGCATGAATGGTAGTGCAATGAAATCTAGGGTCCTTCTAAGGTTTTATGAATAAATATATATGTAACCCATTCTATGCAATATCAGAGAATAGGACACAGAGAAAGCTTAATATCAAAACCATAAACATCCAATAAGAGACAATAGACACCAAACTATATCGCATAAAACGCCGAGGAGATGATGGCAGAGATGTTGTGATTGGGCGTCAACGACATCGTCATCATTCCGTAAAATGTAAAATATAAGAAGGTGAAGTACGAGAAGAACAAATACCATAAGAATTTGGCCGCCTGCCACTGAAAATCCATCATTGCATAAACCAAAACGCTGTAAATAACAGCTTGGATGAGAACGTAGGGAAGTTCGATGGCCGCCTGCAAGTAGATAGATGCTCACAGTTAAATAAACTGAAAAAGGAAGGAACCCGAAAAAAATAAATAAATAAGAAACCCATTCTGGGATTAATTTTCTGTTTTCTAACCTGCGCGAAGGCGTAGGGTAAAGCAGAATACATTCCAGCAGCCTTCTCTCTGTAGTAAACAGTTCTTTCTATTTCCACCAGAGGTTGCACCGAGGATGCGTTGTTTACTCCGATCATCAATACCGCCGTGTACATTGAACCCATTGCGTTGCGTTGAATAGATCTGTCTGCCGACCTCTGTTTTGTTTCATTCCAGAGGGCAGAAGTTATTTGCCAGAACATAAAGCAAATATTTGGCTATCAATTGCAGTTTTTCCTCTATCAATGAAATGTCAGGAACAATGAAGCAAAGGTGGGATAATGAAACACGTTGTTTTTATCAATAAAATGTCAGGAATAATGATAGCAAAGATGCAAAAGTGAAATACATTGTGTTGAATGTTTATTACAATTTCAAAAAGTCAATATAAATCATTTCACAGTTTTAATCATTCCGGACAACCATGCATCCCAATAATAACTTTTCTGAAAAGCAGATAATACTCACCATAACCTATGTTGTTTTCAGCTTTGTAAGAAATAATTATTTAGACCATGAATGAATATAGCTAACTTTTTAGGTTGCTATACTTTTGTATATACATTTGTACAGTAATATAAAGAGGTTAGGTTTTTGTTTAGAGAATAATGGAAAATTTTAGAATTCCAGATTATAGTTGTTAAGCTTTAGAATTTTGGGTGTTTTGTGAATTTTTGATGTTGTTAATACATTTTCAGTATTCAAATAAAAAAACAAAAAAACAAAAAACAATTTAACATTTTCATTATCAGATTTTTTGAAAAAAATAAATTCCCTCATTTCAACATTAAATTTGTCATGTAAAATTTGTCATGTAATTTTGTTTTGGAGTTGTCATAGAGGCCTGAGGAATGGCTCGGAAGGACAATAGTCCCTGTAATCTAGGCAAAAAAGAAATTCAAAAAATCTAGCAATGTTTGAATCATGTTTTTGTTTTTGATAGTGGAAATAGATTCAGCACTATCAAAAATTTCTAGGGCACTCAAAATATTGAAGTTTGATAACTTTAACTTGAAATTTAGAAAATTTCTTAGCAGATTTTATCAAAATATAACCTAGGGCACTCAAAATATTGAAGTTTGACAACTTTAACTTGAAATTTAGAAAATTTCTTAGCCGATTTTATCAAAATATAACCTAAATTTCGATAATTTTCAAATTAAAAAAAAAATAATCTAATTAAACTAAAACCAAAAATTTTAGTTAATTTATTGATCTTAATTTTTTTCAAAATTTTTGAAAAAACAAAACCATAAATTTTTGTTAAATAGGCTACTCCATAAATAAAAACATCTTCATCATTCGCAGGACATTTAACCTGTAAAAACAAATTTTACATTTGAGGATTTAAGTTTAGCATTATAAATTCTAATGAGAAATTTAAATTCTAATAAGTGATTTAAGCATAGGCTTAGTTAGATGATTTTTTTTTCACCCTTTCTTTTTTGTAGATTTATTAGAAATGTATTTATTTCTGGTTAAATTTTTGGTACATGGATTAGAAATGTATCTATTTCTTGTTACAATTTTTGGTAAATTGTAATCAACCTAAATTTGAAATTCCAGGCATGGATGAGAGGTTTAGTGAATTGAATGTACTTACTTCTTGCCACCCACACGCCAAAAGATGGTACCGAACATTAAGCCACATATAAATGTAAAGAAGAACCGCACAGCGGTATACTGTGGATTCCGCCAGTAAGACCATCTCTGTTTCCAAAAGCATGCAACACATTGTACGAGGAACGTCTGAGAATATTGAGTGGGGAAGTAGAGATCCTTGGAACCTGGAGCGGGCGTGCTCAATTCTTTTATGAGGGCTTTGTTACGCCTGCAAGTAATTAAGAGTCAAATCCATTTTTTTTAAATATTCAAAAAAAAATTACAGAATCATGTAAGATGGAAAGTTTACAACATTGGATAAATCCAATATTTGACATATTTCATGGTAAATTTCAACGAAAATTGCTCCAAGAAAAAAGCAATTCAATGCATGAGGCCGTAATCGTACTCCAAATACTTAACTGGTATAAATCCGAGTTTCTATAAATATCTGCAAAATCGATTCCGAGACGAGTTTCAACCGCCAGAGAAGAGACTTCTAACATCCAAGTAGCAGGGTTGTACCCATCTTTTATCTTAGGCACTCCATCAATGGCCTGTATTCGAAAATTGTGCGTCAGAAATCAATCTTTATTATAGTAATAAGTAAGGAAGAAGAATTCCACTAACACTTAACATACCTCGAAGTATTCTACTAATTTATGCGAGTGACGCCCTAAAGGACCTGCATATATGACCTGGCCTCCTCTTTTCATCAGAAATAGCTACGAAAGGCAAAGCCCAAGGCAATAAGATAAAGTACTGCACCGTGTTTAAAGAAAACGCCGATATGCAAGCAATTTTATTTTCTAAATTACCTCGTCGAAGGCTTCGAAGATATCAATGCTAGGTTGATGGATTGTGCAAACAACCGTACGCCCTGTGTCAACGGTATTTCTAACCGTTCTCATGACTATGGCCGCCGCACGGGCATCCAGTCCTGAGGTTGGTTCATCCATAAATATTATAGAAGGATTGGCCACAAGTTCTACTGCTATAGTCAATCGTTTGCGCTGTTCTGTTGACAGACCAGTTATTCCAGGAAGACCAACAAGAGAATCTCTCAAAGAATTCAATTCCACCAGCTCCATTACTTCTTCCACGAACAGCTGCAATTCCATTGGATTCAATTCAACAACCGCAGGCGGAGAAAGAAATTCAAGGAAAGGAGGAGAAGATATATAGGATCACTAACCTTCCTTGTTTCTGCGTCGACGTTGTCCCCAAGACGAAGCCATGCAGAATATGTAAGGGATTCGTGAACTGTTACTTGTGGTGAATGAATGTCGTTTTGCTCACAATAGCCTGAGATCCGGGCAAAGGTTTCTTGATTTTTGGGAAAACCAGAGATACTAATGGTTCCCTCTATGTATCCACCTGTTTTCCTCCCAGCCAAAACATCCATCAAAGTGGTCTTTCCAGCGCCACTGACTCCTACTAACGCTGTAAGAACACCAGGTCTGAAAGCTCCACTCACACTTCTTAACAACTGCAGCCGGGTTTCTGTAATGCCTTGTTCTTTCATTTCCTGTACCAAAGCAAGATTTTGTTATCCACATTCTCTAGAAGCTGTCATTATTAATGTACCATCCTGAAATTTACAATTGAATTAAATACAACTAAACTAAACATCCTTATTCAAACACTACTCTCTCTTATATATATGAAGAGTCAAAAGCTCTATCCATGAAAATTCAAATTTTAAATTTAAACTAATGACAGAGCCCTACGGCTATGGAGGAAATTTGAAGGGCAAATTATTGGGCAATCAAAAAAAAATTATTTATCTATATTCTTTGTTAAAATAATAAAAAACCAGGAGTTACAGAAATTGTCAAATTTGTCGTATGTTTCAGATTTGAAATTTCTACCGTGTTTCTATGAAATTTGATAAGTGTTTTAGATTTGAAATTTTTACTATGCCTTTAGGCTTTTATGAAATTTGATAGGTGTTTCAGATTTAAAATTCGTACCCAATTTAATAAAGGTTTCATATTTGAAATTCTTACCTTTGTCAAATTTAACCAGTATTTCATATTTGGAATTCCTACGTGCTTATCTTAGCCATTAAACCACATTACGTTTAAATTACAGTACATACCGCAGGCATGTCGACATAGTAACTAATATCGTCGAAGGCTATAGAGAGAGGTTCAAACGGAAGAACCATGCCCTTCTTAGCCTTTCCCGAGTTAGCAGCAGTCGTTGCCCCTAATCTATCCGATAAAGATCCCGCAGATGATACACTACTTCTCCTCATAATTTCACCGGCACGAGCTGCAGCCCATTGCACAAACAGTTAATGAATAATCATTGCAGAATAAACAGCTTTCGAAATAAATTTAATATATTCATATCCTTACCCTCAGATGCGGATTCTTCAATGGACTTCCCTTTAGATACAGCACGAGAGCTCAATTCAACCTCCATAGTTTCTCCTGTCCTGTTTGCATGCTTCTCCCGTAAAGCCTCTTCAGACACCACCGCCTGGGCTTTCCCAAGAGCTGCATGAAATCCGATCAATTCAGTAAGAAAATCGGCAATGTCGCCATCATTCTAAATTGTTCCAAGATATATTTGCCAAAAGCATAAGGAAACTGTCTCACGTTTCAGGTAGGCTAGGGCCGCAGTGAAGCATATGTTGAAGAGGACCGAGTAGCCCAGCAGAGCTGCAACACCAATCCAATACCAGTATCCGTGTGGAAATATGCCGCGCGAGGTTAGAATATATACACCTAAGGTCTCATTGCTCAAGCTGGTAGGCTGCAATTTCACACACAAGTTCTTAGTGATTTGAATCATTTTCTAATGAATCCATCTTCGGATAAGATTGAATTTTTTAACAAATCACCTTGTTCCAACTGTGACCTAAGAACTCGTTCACAGAAATGGCATTCTGTCCATACATGAGGGGAGATATCCAGTAACCCCATATCCACCAGCTTTTGATGTCATCTGTTAAAAATTCAATAACGATAAGGCATTACTATGTGTGATAGGTTGATATGTTAAAGTTTTATTGTAATTAATTTAGACAATAGACACCAGACTATATATATCTTAATATAGCCTAAACTAGAGAAAATGTTTAACAGCCAAAAAATATACATATATTCTGAAGAAGAGAGAAGTCCATAAAGATACTAACCTTTACCACCGAGCATCCTCCGAGAGCAAGAGCGCTGCATAAACCACAGATGTGGACTGACTCCAGGCCGCAAGCTCAGTCTGTGTGATATTAGAAAAACTAGGACCGACCGACCCATGAAAGGAGAGAGTACATTAACAGGTCAGGAGAAGGATAAGAGCATAAGAGTTCAGCAATTATTCAGGGACGAAAGCTTGAGGCCGAGAGAAATCCAGAGACTACAACGAAGAAGAAAGAGATTTCATGACCCGTTAACAGAAATGACAGGCTAACCTGGGTATCAAGGGCCGAAAGCTATACCAGAGACATACAGGAAATGAACAGAGATTCCGGGACGGAGAGCCAAATTTGCAGACGATATTCCCCCGCGCAGGGGCACGCAGAGAAGTAAGAAGGTCTAAAACTCGCACGGTGCAGTGAGAAGTGACTAAATAAGGGATGATTTACCTGTGGTAAATGCACGTCGTTGAGGCGGAACGACAAGCAACATGCAAGCATGAGGTCCTAATGTAGGACAGGTGGAGTACGCTGGAACGTGGCGGATTGTGGTGGAGCTCGGCATGCGATTGAGGGTTGCCAAATCAACGAGCTGTGATTGGAGCGGGTGCAGGCACGGTCGGAGGCACTGGTTGGAAAAACATATTTATTGATGATCAAGGGAAATACCTTGTTTACATGTTGATGATGATAGGAAATACCTTATTGATCAAGTACTATGGGAAACGAAGTGAACGCTAGCTTTACAAATTATTATTTTACGGAAAATAAAGTGATACCGCCATACCCTTGCTCGCTCTCACATCTTTTTGAAAAACTTATGATAAAACAATTTGTCGTCACTGAAATAACATCGAGGCACGTGAGGCCGGCAATAAGACCTCCAAACAAAAACTTTGGTTAAAAAATTTTTGCGAGGAAACTGCACAGCGTAAACTTTGGTTAACGAGTAAATAACCGGTACAAATTTGCGGTCAACGCATCAACTAATAGCCAGTCAACTGTGTATCGAACGCTAATAGTCCCAGGCAGGGACTAATAATAAAAAATAATGGTGAGTTTTATTTATCATTTAATATTTATATAGATATTAAGTGATGACAATTTCGAAAATGTTATGATATATAGGTTATGGTGGATTTTTTTTGACTAATAACAATTTCCAAGTTATTATGTTTATAATATAAATTTTTTGGGTAGTATTAATCATAGGTTTTATATTCTTAGAGTTTGATATTAATCCTTGTGTTTACGATATTTATCTCTTGTGTTTGTTAATCATGGAGTTTAATATTTGTCCCAGGGTTTAATATTCATATTGTTGCATTATAAAACTTGGGTTTAATACAAGGTTTATAATAGTAGGACTTTCTAATTTTAGTTTATAATACTAAATTTTAATATTGGCTTTATAATTTGTGATATTAGGGCTTACAATATTAATTATAGGGTTTAATATCAAACCCAAGGGACTAATATTATAAACCCAACATTGGTAAACCCTAATATAAATATTATGAAAACTAAACTAAACATTGTTTATTTACATGGTGAGAAAATCCTTGTCACAATGTGACATTCAACCATGGTTGACCATGATTGTCTAATATTAGTTCCTTGGGTTTATAATATTAGTCCCTTATGTTTAATATTATTTCCTTTGGCTCATAAACAAAAATACTAATATTATAAACCCAATATATAAAAACCCTAAAATAAAATTTAAAAATACTAAAATTATGAAATATTAATAATTATTATTATGAGTTTATATATATATTATATTATTAATATAATTATTCATATATAATATAATAAATAATTTAGTTTATTAATATGTATATATTATTAATAATAATAAATAATTGGTGTTTAAAAAATTACTCAGATATAATTAATATAAATTTATTTGAGTATATCAATTACATTAGAAAATACAGTTGTACATATACTTCATATAAGCGTATAAGCCTTTATCAAACACATTGGCAAAATGTAGTTGTGCTAGTGTTATATATACTCCCCACCAGATTCTAAAGCAATTAGACTCTCACGACGTAAAGCTAGCATATTTATCTCCCGCAAGATGCCAATGCTGGAATATTCATCGCCCACACGATGCCAACTTAGAATTTGTTATACGTAATCATAGAGGGAGCTCCTCGACATGGTCAGGCCATTTAAAAAGCCAATGAAAACCGTAAAAGGATCATAAATGTATTATGAGTTCTTAAAAAATAAATTCTGCTGACAAACAGGGCAATGGCACCGACATAAAACCTTGAAAAGTTGCATGCAGTAGGTCCCTGAGGATGCACACTGTCACAAATTATTTTCAGCCTCCTCAACATTTTGACTTGTGGGTGATCGAGTGCACGTCTCAGCCACTTGGATTTATCTTCACGCACTTCGGTCGCCCACTTCCACGTTCTGTTGGCTGTTAGAATCTGTTTCGTCAGCGTTGGCGATCTCTTTCAATCCAATCTCTGGGTCAAGTCGGTCCAGTACATTTTGTTCTTCATGAATTTATTGCTTCCGTTACATACAATACAGCACGATCTGACTTATTGCCAATGGTAGACCAACTATAGTTGGACACTCCATTGACCACAACACAGTATGACTCAAATATTAGAACAAGAGCTTATAAATTCCACTGCTGAATGTAACAACACCGCCGAAATATACTTACAATGACGGAAAGTGGAGAAGCATACATAATGACGGTGACGATCATTCCCGAAGTCCCTACCAGCGTTTTTCCACTCTTGTGATCATGAAGTGCAAGGTGAGAAACTGTTGGAATGGAGGCCAACACCGTGATTACAACCACGAATATTGTAACCATTGCTAGCTGAACAACAAACAATCAATTCAGTATATTCAAGTCAGTCTTCGCTTCAGCTCTTTGCACGACATTTAGCAGTCTTCTGATATCTAATGATGATTTTTCGGCGAAGCTCTGAAATCATTTATTCAACGTACTCACTAAAGCTGATGGAGGCACTGAGAAATATTACTAATGAACTGATAAGAGAACATGAGACTTGAACACTACCTTGGATTGGCGTGGAGCGAATTTCAGATATATAGTAACGAACAGAAGCTCGAGAATGATTCCAACGCCATTGACAGTCAATACCAAGACGTTTTCGAAGCCATTACTGATGAGAGGTGAGCTATACCATGTGTAAAGGAGACAATTTAGGAGAGTTATTGCATAGGGGAAGCCTGAGAAATCCTCTGTCAATCCTCTCTTAATCACTAAATTATAGTTCAATTTACACAACCACATTAATTGAAAATGTTCTTCAAAGGATACCTAAAAAAATGAATCACCTTACATTGGGACTCCGTACAGCAGTAAGGAAGCTGCGTTTCCTGATACATTAAACAATACAAAGCGCTCGTGTTTTGAGACATTGTTCAATGCTGTAAAGAACTATGCAATTGAAGAGCACAATAAACGAACTTAAAATCAAATGCAGCGACCGAAAGCATTTTGAATGGTAAAACGAATAAACGAATAAAAGAGAATAGAAAGCACCTATAGAATGCCGACCGAAAATTGTACGTAGTTAGCCATGTTTTCTATACATAAAAAAAAAATCTAAGAAAATCGAAAGCAGCTAAGAGAGCGGAGAAGAGAATGATGGCATTTGTCTCCTCGATGGTGGAATTCTTGAACGGTTTAAGGGCAATTTATAGTCACGAGGCACATATCCTCTCTGTTTCGTCACCGTGTAAATGGGATAATCAGATGCTGGAGCGTCGTGTAAAGCAAGATAACTTGCCTTAGCCTGTTCTGTCGTATATAAGATAGGCTCAGATCTGTGTATCTCTTTTCTTTTTTTTTTATCCCGTGGAGTAATTAAGGTGTGAGTCGCGTCATATCTATTAAAAAAAAACTAGACTCATATGGTTTCACACTCTACTCTCCACTGAGATCCATGCCGAATAGAAGAATCTCCAAATCTGATCCTTTGGCAAGTGGATGGAATAATTTTCGGCCTGGGAACGATGAACGCTGCGTGTGAACATTTTAATAATATAAACAACATTGGTCAACATTTTACTTACCAACACATGAAGTGTCACGCCTCCAAGCGTACGGTAGTCTTGCCGGCACGGTACCACTAACACTTTCTTTTTAACAATATTCGTGCACATGGACTATGCCTAAATTCATTTTCTCTTTACTTAGCTTGTGTTTCGCAACCAAGTAAACATGCAATTATCCTTTATACTTAATGAAGCTCATACTCATTCATTATCCATAGCAATTATATAACAAGAACATCAACAATTGCAACAAGTATAAAGAGGAGGGGCAACTCCCCGTAATGTGAGTCTGCCAACCAATTTATTAAGAATATCAGTTATCCAATATTACAATGTACAAGTGTGCTTAGCAAACTCCAAGCCAACACTTAGCCAAATTTTACAATGGAAGGCAACCCTCCCTTTTACAACAGTCTTGTGCACCTCTTGTGCGAAGGACGGTGCTCACACGAGCCACCTAAAATCCAACGCCAAGTCTTACACCAAAACTTGCACTTCCGCACGAACTCGGGCACACCTTGCCCAACCCACAACCGTCTCCAAGAAATACTCCAAGTGCACCCTTAAGACCTGCGCATGAGATATGTGCACTCCTTCTCAAATCTGTGCACTTTACTCCTTGGCTATGCGAGTTATCAAGTGCAAGTTCGTTGGTTCAAATGAGCTCTCATGCTCACTCATATATAAGCCTCCAAGCGTGGTTATGTTGTGGGTAGCAACCCCTTGGCCGACCCCCAAATCCGCCATAAATGCACCCCAAGAGCCTTCAACGTATGTCGGCCTTGCCATCGTGCAAGGCCCTTCCAAATGCCATATAAAACGCTCAATCGTTCACGCACTTCACTAAGTCGCAGAACTATCATCACATATCTGTTTGTTGTAACGTCGCATTTCTTCCGTAGCGCGCGCCCGTCGTGCGCCCGCCCGTGCACCTGCCCTCGCACCCATCGTCCACCCACGCCCTTCGTGCACAGTGTGTCGCCCAGCGCCCATCGCAAATGCCTTAAGGCATTACATCCTCCTCCACCTAAAGTCGTTGTCGTCCTCGACAACATCCCCAAGCATCAATCCATGATGTCAACTCTTCCACATATGGAAAACATCCCTGCAACATATGTAGGACTCATCTCCACCATGTCTCATCTAAGTGACCAACTGTCACCAAGATAGTCCATACCAAAGTATGTCATAGATTTCCATGATTATCGACCACTTGCCACAATCTCACCATGCTGCTCTCCACCATGGAAGGCTGATCCCTCCAACATCAAGCTACATGTTCGCTGAAACAATGTGTCAACTCCATCATGTGCATCATCTCCATCATGTGAAAACTACCCATGATATGCCAACAAGTGTTAACACACCTCAGCCATGTGCCAACATCTCATCTCAACAACCGGAAGTCCTCTCAATCCATGACAATAAACCATCATGTCACAATCTCCACATGCTGCTCCATTATGGAAAGTTGGCCCCTCCATCTCAAGCTACATGCTCACTGAAACATATCATGTCGACCTCATCATGTGTCGTTCCCATGTGAACTACTGCCATAATACTCCAACATAATGCCAACATATCTCATGTACACTACTAGTCCCCATGTCTGAACTAGTTGGGTAGCTAATCCAACCATCGTGCCCAAACCATGAGAATGCACACCCTTATGCCACCATCAGTTGTTTCCCAAAACATCCTGCGACATCTTGAACTCGATCAAGAATCCATCCTCATAAGTAAACCATGCTCAAGTCCATGAAGTAGTCCTCATCTCATCTGCAACATGTCATCCATGATATTTGGTTTCAATGTGCTATATGAAATTAGCCACATCTATCCCAACATCATCCACATATGTGTCTCCTCCATATGAAGAGACCATCTCATAAAACTCCAACTCTCAGTGTGCCACATCCATGTCCATGAAGCTACCTCCATCACATCTGCAATGTGTCAGCCCTCAAGTCTGCCATAGAAACAAGTATACCCCTGTCTCATGTATCCATGTGCTGCCATGATCAACGATCAATCAGCCCTCATGTGTAAAAAGTAGTTGAGTCTCGGCTCAACCCATGCCCAAGTGTTGCCACCAAGGCATCATCATCATCGTAACTCCATCACTCCAAAGTGTCTCATATCGATCATCCACATTAAGTCACTCTTTCAAGCCATGCCTCATGCATGCACTTGAAAGTATGCACCTGCATCAAAGTCCCTGACCTTAGCTCCTCAATGCATCAGATCCTCTAAGTCCACCATGTATGAAGTCTCCAAGAGTCACAACAATCTCATGTCATCATGAGCTCCATGAGTCATCCCCAACCAACACTCTAGCAAGCATACAAGTCTCCACCCAAAGGTCTCTGCAAGATGCCTCAGCTCTCCATGTAGTAAGAATGCCCCATAGTCTACTCATAAATCCATCCAAGTCCATGGCTTTGTTGCACAAGAGTGTACAACCTCTCCATAGGCTCATAAGTATAAGTCTCCATGTCACACTAGCACATCTATCTGCACAACATCCATGCCTTGGCACACCTCATTGGATGCCCATAAGTGACATCTCCACAAGTGCACCCACATATGTCCCTGCATAAGACTGCCATGCTCCATGTCTCCAACCCGATGTCCATGACTAAGTTACCATGTAGTCTAACCAAGTAGACCCATCACAACAATCAGTCATCCCTATCCAAGCTACAATCTTCGGTTTAGTGAACTCGGTCACCCAACCATATCATCATGTCATGAGTTTCCTCCATCATAGCTCCTCCACCTAAGTGTCCACCAAGACTATCTCTTGGTCTCAGCCATGAGAAGTCACCCAAACATCATCATTACGAGTCCCTTCATCATAGGTCTCCACAAAGGTTCCCAAGACTTGCCTTGTTCGGCCTGAGAATTCCACCAGAGTGTGCCCTTCAAACTGTCCATGAGTCCATGCGGGCACTTAGCCATGTGGCTAAAGCACAACCCATTCCTCCACAACGATCATCCAAGTTCCACCCTTGTCACGGGCCTTTGTACCTTCTCCCAGAAGGTCACAAACACCCCCAACAAGTCCTGCAACAATCAACATTCCTTTCTTCTCGATACAAGGTCTCATCATAAACATCCATGGTAAGATGCTCCCTAGCATCGGCAAACTGGCTTTGCCCTTTCCTGCATACGGTCCATCTACCAAATGCTCAAATGAAACACATGTATCAACAATACTTACATCATCAACATAATCAACTATCATGGCTTCCTCTTCCTTGTTTGCACAATCTGCAACTTCATCTTGCTCCATTGTCCATCCAAGTTGAAGAAGCTCATCTTCAACATTCTTCTCCAAGACTGCAAGCTCTTCTTGAATCCGGGGATTCTCCTTTTTCAACCGCTTCAACCTGTATAAGGTAAGCAAGAGCTTCCCTTCACATTCTTCCAAACCTGCCATGCCTTGTACTTCGTCTCCCCCGGTTCGTACTTCATTCAGACGCCCAAACCGTGTATACCTGCCCACACGCAGTCCCACTTGCCCACCTGACAAGTGCCCAAATCGTATGACCAGCCCGTAGTACCGCCTGCCCGACTCTACAATACCCGGTTCCAACCTTTACCAACTTCACCAAGCACCCTGCAACCATGAACCGTCCCTTGTTCCACTTATGTGAAACTAGCTTCCTTCACCTGCAAGTACCTGCCTCCACTGTCACGAGCAACCTTGCTCAAATATCAACTGTCAAGTTATGTAACAGCTGATCAAACCGGCCTAACCGAGCTTATTCAATGCTTCCACACTTCATCAACCTGCTCTGATACCAACTGTCACGCCCCCAAGCCTACGGTGGTCTTTCAACCATGCCGGCGAGGTGCGGCACCACCGAACACTTGCTTTTTAACAATACTCGTGCACACGGACTATGCCTAAATTCACTTTCTCGTTACTTAGCTTGTGTTTCACAACTAAGTAAACACGAAATTATCCTTTATACTTAATGAAGCCCATACTCATTCATTATCCATAACAATTATATAACAAGAACATCAACAATTGAAACAAGTATAAATAGGAGGGACAACTCCCCGTAATGTGAGTCTGCCCGACAATTTATTAAGAATATCACTTATCCAATATTACAATGTACAAGAGTGCTTGGCAAACTCCAAGCCAACACTTAGCCAAATTTTACAATGGAAGGCAACCCTCCCTTTTACAACAGTCTTGTGCACCTCTTGTGCGAAGGACGGTGCTCACACGAGCCACCTAAAATCCAACGCCAAGTCTTACACCAAAACATGCACTTTCGCACGAACCTGGGCACACCTTGCCCAACCCACAACCGTCTCCAAGAAATACTCCAAGTGCATCCTTAAGAGCTGCGCATGAGATATGCACACTCCTTCTCAAATTTGCGCACTTTACCCCTTGGCTATGCGAGGTATCAAGTGCGAGTTCGTTGGTTCAAATGAGCTCTCATGCTCACTCATATATAAGCCTCCAAGAGTGGTTATGTTATGGGTGGCAGCCCCTTGGCCGACCCCCAAATCCACCATAAACGCACCCCAAGAGCCTTCAACGTATGTCGGCCTTGCCATCGTGCAAGCCCCTTCCAAACACCATATAAAACGCTCAATCGTTCACGCACTTCACTAAGTCATAGAACTATCGTCACATATCTGTTTGCTGTAATATCGCATTTCTTCCGCAATGCGCGCCCGTCGTGCGCCCGCCTGTGCGCCCGTCGTCCACCCGCGCCCGTTGTGCATGGTGTCTCGTCGGCGCCCATCGCAAATGCCTTAAGGCATTACAGGAAGGGTCCTGAAAGATTTGAAAGGCGCCTTTGTGGTTTGAAGCGTTAAGTGAAGTATGAAAGGTGATAGTGGACTAAAGGTTGTGCACCATCGAAAATGATAGACATATAGTGGTCTTGTTCCTATTCAAAAAAAACCTGCGTACCCTGAAAAAATTGTGGAACGACGACATTGCAACCGCGTGCCAGCGCAGAAAATATATTTTGCGAATTCTGAAGAATTGTTGCAACTGAGTTTATAACGTGGAAAACGTCTTTTACGAACCCCAATGCATTTGAATAACAATAAATACTACTTTTTCGTATTCAATTCGATCGGCAACCTAATATTTGACAAACACAGGGATTGCGTAATGAAGCCGCCTGATATTTCCATTGACATCACAGGTGACAACGAGATTACCACAGGTGACCACGAGATTACCAAATCCCCACGTGAAATAAAAACATGAAATCTGTAGATGTTTGACGAGGGAAGGGACGCAATTACCCGAATGCGTCCAGCTCTGAGCTGAGATATGCCACGAAAATTTGTTGAGGTGTTGTATGACACCTGTCCTCCGTTGTGTACACAGTGGTCTTCAGTAAGTCGTGACTGGTTCAACCTGCCTATTATGGTTACTTTGTCGTAGTTTATTGGAGCCTTTACCCGAATGTGTCCAAGTCTGAGCTTAGATATACCATGCAAATTTGCTAAGGTGTTGTATGACACTTGTCCTCTGTTCTTCAGTAAGTAGTGACTAGTTCAACCAATTTAGGGCGCATTAGGGTTAGTTTGTCATAGTTTGTTGGAGCTTTTACTCGAATGTGTCCAACGCTTATATGATATATGCCACATAAATTTGCTCAGGTGTTGTATGGCACTTGTCCTCCACCCTACAAACAGTGGTCTTCAGTAAGTAGTGGCTGGTTCAACCGATTTAGGGCGCATTAGGGTTAGTTTGTCGTAGTTTGTTGGAGCCTTTCTAAAGACATTGGCTTATTTTGTTCAGGCCTAGTACTTGTTCGTTTTTATTGGGCTGTTTTTTCTTCCCCGTGTGGTGTATTGGGCTCGGTTGGGTTGGGTATTAGTCTGTGTTCATTCCTGTGGCAGATTTAGCTTGACTCAGTTTTAGATATGGTAGTTTCATGTTTGGAAGGGGTTTTTCAGGTAAATGAGTAAGTTTATGAGGTTTAGGGGAGATTTTTGTTTGATTTATGCAAATATTGGGATGTCTAACCCCACGACAGGGTTGTGTTGGAGGTCACTCTGTGATTTGCAATTGAAGCTATAGTTTCTGGAGCATCTCGGGTTCATGTGGCCTGTTGTCATGGAGGAAGCTAAGAAAACTAGAGTTGGAAGGTAGGACACTATCCTACCAGCGTATCTACCTGTATTTTCAATAAACATTCAACTAGATGGATTATTGTGCCTTTGATCAGCTTATCTGCCTATGTTTTTAAACATTTTCAATTGTGTTGGTTTTGTCTAAATTGTGGGTATTGTGTAAATTGTGGGGTTTGTGTAAAATGTTGTTTTTTTGTATGAGTTGTTGGTTTAATATTGAAATGTGTTTTTTTTGTGAAATGTGAGTATTTTTGTTATGGTTTGTCAAAGTTGAGGACATACTTGTTGCTAGTATGCTAGGGGTTTTTCACTTTGTTCATCACAGATAGCTATGGTTTCATCTTGACATTATTTCAAAGGTCTGTGTATTATCTTAGAGGTCATGGTTATTTTTCGTCAGATTTCCTTGTCTACGGTTTGATGTAATTACAAGAAAAAATGTTGTTAGCAGTGTAATTCACAATATAATAAATTTTGTTAGCAGTTGTTAGCAGTATAATGTTGTTAGCAGTTCTTAGTAGTATAATACATTTAAATTGTTAGCAGTTGTTCGCAATAAAACGTTAGTCGGTTTTTTTGCTTATTAGATTTAAATTTAAAAGTTGCCTAAATACATGCAATTTTCTTCATTGTCTTCAGTCCCTACGTCCCTCTTTTCAATTTGGGTAATGGTGTCCCTCCCTTAATGGTTTAAATGCTTGCTCTGTGAGTTTTATATTCATGGTGCCAGAGAAAGGTTTAGAAGTCTCTGTATTTTTCATGGCCAAAAATTTATGTGAGGAGGAGATACAACCACCATATGTGATTGCGATAGAGAAAAGTGTTTTCATATTCATCAGATTAATCAGAGAAGGTTCTTAGAATTAGCTTTAGGGCTTAGATTTTAGTATTTTACCTTATTTTCCTAGAAAGTTAAACTTAATGGATATACACATGCTTCTATGTTGTTGTATGGAATTGGGTGATTCAAACTGGAAAAGTTGGTTCCATATGGGACCAATCATTCCATTTCTGGTTTGAAACCCCCTAGAACTAACCTAACTAGCTAGTTTAGGTGGTTTCTATGCAGTTTTGATATTATTACTGAAGGGAGATTTATTCTTGAGGATTTCATGTTTCAACTCTTTATTATCTTACTTACAAGGATAAGGAATCTTTGTACAAATATGAAACTAATTGAAAATTTGATATAATTTTTATATGTACAAACGGGAAGGGAAAATGATAGCACAAGCTGAAGTGCATGGTAAGAGAATGAAAATCAAGAGTTGAACTGGAAATCTAATTGTTTTTATGTTTAAGCTAAAGAAATTTTTGGGTAGAAGGGAATGAAATGCAAGTTGTTTCTAACACAACTTTCCTTTACACCCATGTGAATTTTACC
>APFE031073784.1:3282-15850 GCA_000404065.3 Pinus taeda | reverse complement strand
ACATAACATTAGTCCTCTTTTAGGTCTATCTCCTCTATCTCTTCTTCAGTGTCCCTTCCCTATCATTAGCATCCTTCTCGTTTTTTTCTTTATCCACCGACACCAATAATAGACTTATTGTTAAGAAGTAGCATTATATGACTCAAGAAGAGGACTAGAGCCCATAAGTTTATCTTCGGACTCTCCTTAGGGTTTTTGAGCTTATGTGTCTTTCTTTAAATTCTACTTAAAATTCTGAACAATATCTTTTCCCATCTCTTCTTCATGAAGCTTTACCTTCTGAACATAATATTAATCCTAAAATGCCTTTGAATAGTCATGTATCCATTTTGCACTGAGGCCTTATCCTGGGGGGAGATTGAGAGGATCTACATTTGTCAAAGGGACCTTTTTATTTTTGTCCCATGTGACCCCAGCCTTTATAGCCCCTATTTGAATCCAAGATATACCGTCCTCTATATGTAAACTCTTTATCATATTGATAAAAAGATAATATTGAGCTCTCCAATGAGCTTTTATTTGAAGACAAGAATGACAATGAAATGTTCATTTTTAACTGTACAACTAAACAAGATTAGAGACCCTTCCACCTTAGTGGGTTAAAATATGGACTCAAACCATGAGAGAATGTGACATTTTGAAACGTGTCACTCTAGTCCCTTTTATAAGGAGTGACATAACACCTTTTTTGAAAGAGTAAGAAGAGAATTTCGCCTCTTCCTCCTTTGAAAGGGGTGAAGCTGTCTAAAAAGACGCGAAATGTCGAAACACATCCTAGAAAAATGTTTCCAAATCATTTGAAGATGATTATGTTTTATTGAATCACTACTACAAGAGATTGTCACCTCTTCTCCCTTTAAAAAGGGTGAAACTATTTAGAAGGAGGAGAAATTTATGAAAACATCGTGGAAAAAGGTTTCCAAAAAATTTAAAGATGATTCCTTTCCATTGAATCACTACTACACGAATGGGTTTTCAAGACATTTATTTAATTTTGTCTCAACCATTTTTATTTAATTAAATTTATCATAATGAAATCATATAAAATTAATTTTCACTATTACATCGAAAACATTATTTATTTAAGAATATAAAAAATGTATACAAATTTGACGACAAATATCTAAAAATAAATCCATAATGTATCAAAAATATATGTGAAAGGACCAATAACATTGATGAATCTATTGGCCATATCTATTATAAACCATCCATTCAAATATATTGACCTTAATATCAACGAAACCTACATGGATCAAGGACATATGCATCCACATGGAAGGCATAGTGAGGAATTAGAAGAAATTCTTTTTGACTTTTTTCATATCAGTTTGCTAATACATACAATGGCAATTTAAGACCTTTTTTCTTAAGATATTTTTTCTTCCACGTGCCACATCCACAGAGAAAATTTCGAGGTGGGTGGTGCCATTTTTGTTCAAACCCTTGAGGAGCTTTCAAGAATGGAAGGAAAATGGGGAGTGAAATTCTGTTCAAACCATTGAGGACATTTCAAGAATGGAAGAACAAACCCTTAAGGAACTTTCAAGAATGGAAGAACAAGTTATAGTTAATTTGAAAAAGGGATTTTTGAATTCTGGACGAGGTTTCAGCAATGGAGACCAGGGTTTTGCTGCTAGTTTCTATAACTTTTTTATCCTTCCGCTGACACTAGCTCTTGAGGATTATTTCCTTTTGTAGCTTGCTAAAAATGCATGGACATTTCTTCTATGTTTCAGGTTCCTGTAATAGCTAGTCCTCGTAGGTCAATAGTTTTATGTTTAAGTTTTTCTAGGTACCAGAGATCATGGTTTAAGAAAATGACTGGTGTTCTCAAGGATTTGGTCAATGTGGATAAGAATCTCAATGAAGCTGTAATGACCAAACAGTTATATAGGTAAATTTCCAAGTTACCGTGCTAGGTAAATATGAAAACGGGATTATTACTTTATTAATATTGAAATGTTATTTATTCGAAATTATGAATTAAAGTAATATGGAAGTGACTTTGTAAAAAAAAGTTATTTTACTTCTTCTTGATTTTTTTAAGAAACGGTTGCCAGTAATAGGGGCAACCCTAACCACCTTTCCTACCATAGAAATGGAAAAGAGGAAAGGGAGGCCTGGGCTGTTGAAGAACAGACAGGAGGAAAGAAAGGAAGAAAGGAAAAAGGGTACTATGTCTGGTGAAGATCAGATGGTACCAGCATGGTTGTGCATCTGATTGCACTGCTGTTAGCGTGCATCATCTTGCATAAGGCAGTGGCCTGCAAGCGAGCTTGGGGGAGAGAGTCAAGTCGAAACGACTGATATCGTGGCTGGGAGGATAACAAGCTCTGCAGAGATTTCTTCAGGTTGAAAAAGCAGAGAAATAAATCAGGCACAGTACAGGTAAGTTACATATGGTTATGGTTACAGTAAATAATATAGAAATTGTTCTTTCAGGTAAAGACTTTCTGCTTATCTGTAATGTAAGACTTTTCCGTTATCTGAAGATAGGGTCATCTTATAGAAGTTGTAGAAGTTATTGCCTACAATAAATGGAAAGATCGAGATAAAACGATAGGAAAATAAAGTAAGATAAACAGAAAAGTTTATCTATTCATTTCCTGTGAACAAATTAAAACTGTTAAATTAACTTTCCAGGAGAACTGTTCCGTAAATGAGTATCCAGACTCAGAAAAATTAATACTTGGAATTCCTAATGTTTAAGAAACAGAAAGAAGAAGTACATTATACAGTCCATTACAATATGAATATAATTTAAAAGCCATGTACTATTCTGTTAATCGAGCCGGACAGTAAATAGAAAAATAAGCGAAATGCAGAATCAAGTAGTATTAAGCAAATAACATTCTACTCATAAAAGAAAAATCTAGTTACCAGGGATGGAACCAGAAGGGTTTGATCCCCTGGAATTTCACTCCTCGGCATTCCTACCGTGAGGATACTCGAGGCCAGCTCAGACTCCTCTCCAAAGGAGATAATGGAGTCGGCCGAAAACACATATATTTTGGAAAGAGTATGACGAGGAAATAAATAACCAGATACATACAAGTATTCTGTAACATGTAATATACAGTGAGTTCGCTTGAACTCTGTCATGAACCACATTGACAAGAGATTATAAACAAATAAAATATGGGTCGAGGATTTAGAAAAACGACATTATCATTCGTATATGTAAAAACGGCAGTCATTGAAAGCAATTCTATGGGGGTGTGTTCCACCCCAATAGATAGGAAAACTTTCCTCGCCACCGGATATGCACACAACCGCAGGGACGGTGCGTTTAATTAACCAACAGAGGAATATATATTTATATATTTCGAAACTGAAATAAGGCATGCCGCTAACATAGTAAACAGAACCCTCATGAGCAAATCTTGTAATAGAAACAAGTAAACGCAAGGCAAACACTGTCCAAATGTACAAAAGAGAACTGGACCATAACATTAATAATCAACTGCGTTATGATGGTGTGGAATCATACATAAATAAAACAGTTAAAAGACACAGTATAAACCTTGATGGATCCTGCAGAACTGAAATTTGATCACCCCGAGTCATTATTCGCTCTTCGGGTGGTATCGAACAGGCTACACTAATACAATTGTTTGATTTAATAACAAAATTAACCACAGCCACCCGAGAAAACTCGAGTCGACTCAGACTCTAAACCCCAGCCCAGATTTTAATGAAACAGAGCTACCAGAACAGACCCTAGCATTATGAAACCCTCTAAAACCAGAGAATCTCGCCGTGGTGTCATAATTCGAGCAGGTCTCATAAAAGTTCGGAGGATACCCCTGACAGAAAGAAGAATAATTTCAGACTAAGTTCACAATAATAAAATACATAACTCAGTGGTTGGAGTAACTCACCCGGAAATGCGAGGAAAACTGAAGTTCTGTAACCTCCATTGCCAAACCCTCGCCTCCAGTAACCTGACAAAGTCACCACGCATGGCTAAGAAATCAATAGCATAAGGAATAATTTAGCAGTAGTAAAACTGTGGTTCTGTACAGAGAAAAGTGTCGGTTACCTGAGGAAAAACTCGTCATGCCGCCGTTGAAAAGATAGACATCATAGAGATCTGGAAAGAGCGCGGACATCATAACCTGGAAGTAGCTGTAGCAACATCGTCCTCGACAGATATAAACTAGGCTAGCCGAGGATAAGAATGCACCGACTTGCAGTTGAATAGGGACGGTATTCCTCAGCCTCAGAACTAACCAGCGGTGGCAGAAGTTGCCCCGCAACAAAAGAATGCAAATGCCGTGGAACCCTAACCCTCTCGTTTTGTTTCAAGAGCTATAACCCAGAACCGTCGATCTGTAAGGAGAAATCCTGAGCGTGCATTCTGGATGGATCCCGAGGGGTTCAGGGTTTAATAAAATCCATTAATATCCTTCAGCTACCGGTTGCACACTCCAATGACCGTATCAGTGGAGTAGCGCGGAGCGGCCAGCTGTTCTGTCGGAACAGTAAATGTAACACCATTCAAAGCCAGCTCAACCAACAGTTGTATATTTGGTATTAAACGCAACTCCAGATGGTAGCGGAGGAGTAGGGTGACATGTCATATGTGTCCACCGTATACATAGGTTAATCACCGATCCGTGGAAAAAGATATGACTAATTTATGTATTAGTTTTAACATTAATTTAGTACGAAGATTATGATAGTTGGATTAATTATGAGGTTCTTTAATAAGCAATTATATATATATATATATATATATATATATATAATAATATATATATATATATAATATATATATAATATATATATATATAAATTATAAGATCTGTGACATATGGTATCAGAGCCCAGCTACAGCACTGTGGCCTCCGGGCAAAACAATAATGATGAATTAAGAACACTGTATTAAATAGCTAACAAAGGACATTACCAATAATATTCTTGAATGTTTCCTTCTGTTGGTGGATGAAGAATAGGTTTCAGGATTTGAGGACAAAGATATGAGGAGAATGGATAACACAGCATGACGACCTGTAATGGGACAAGGCGTACCCGTTCCAGAGAATAACCCAGAATTATGGGTGCAACTTGGAGAGGAAGCCAGAGTTACGAATCAAGCAATTTTGGAAACAGTACAAGAACTAAAGAATGAGATGGCTCGACTCCGGGAAGACAATGCTCGAATAACATTGGAACAAGAAAGAATCTTAAAGAGTTTGTCGGATAAACAAAATCAGTTACCAGCTAATCCCAGCGCTGAACAGCAAAAGATGTCTGAAGAGCAAAACCATCACATACCCCTAGAAGGATCGGAAGAAATGGAAGAACGCTCCGATAATGTATTCGACCAGCAAACCTCGAAAAGACAAAAGGTAGAATTACAAGGAGAATTTCGCAAGATTAAGCCGCCGCATTTTGATGGGGAACAAGAGGAGGCGGCAGAAGCCTGGATCATTAATATGAACAAGTACTTCCAGCTTTATGAGTATGATAACAACCTTAAGGTGCGACTGGCTATTTTTCAATTACAAGGAAAGGCCACCTTATGGTGGGAAGAGGTAAAAATAGTGAAGGGGGTCACTGAACAAAATATTACATGGGACAATTTTCAGAGATTCTTTAAAGAGCGATACTTGACAGAACGTTTCTATGATGAAAAGGCAAGGGAATTCCATGATTTGCGGTTAGGACAGCAGACTATGGACGAATTCATCACTCGCTTTACATCCTTACTCCGTTATGTACCATACATAAGGGAAGAAAAGGCGAAGGTCCAACGATTTGTTAGCAGTTTGCCACCCTATATGAGGGAGAGGATTGAATTTGATAATCCAAAATCAATGGATGAAGTAATCCGCAAAGCTAGAATTTGTTATCAGCAAAGTAAACAGAAAGGGGAAATTACTAACAGAAAATGGAATGAGGAAAGAGGATTCAAGACAGGGGTAAACAGTAAAGGGAATCGCGGCAACAGCGGTAAGGGAAATGACAAAGGAGCAAGCAGCAGATTCGCACCAAGAACTGCATTCAAGCCAAGAAATGCAAATGAGTCCAAGGTTAGCGAACAACAACCTAAGTGGGACAATGACGGCACAGCAAGACCCCCGGTACAGTGCTGGGGTTGTGGAGGACCGCATTACATTAAAAAATGTCCACAGCGAAAAGGAACTGAACAGTTATCCCAGATCCAGGAAGCGTCAACAGTGGGCGAGGTTGGTCGCAGTATACCCAGAATTAACGCAGCTCTGGAAGACCGTCAGGCAGAATACCAGCCAACAATGGTTGAGTTCGAAGGTAAAATTTTAAACCTTATCATATCTGTTTTAATTGACCCTGGGGCTACGTTAAGCTATGTGAGTCCAAAGATAGTCGAACATTGTAATTTACAACCTGTTAAATTTAAAAATCCTTGGTTAGTGCAACTAGCTACCGCAGCCAAGCGACGAGTAACAGCCAAAATCAGCAATTGCTCATTTACCATAGCAGAACAGCTAGTAATAGCTGATCTGAATGTACTCCCTCTTGGATCCTATGATATTCTAATCGGCATGGATTGGTTAGAAAAACGCTGGTCCTTAGTTGATTGCAAAACTAAGATCATTTACTACAGAGATCAGCAAGGAAACAGGAAAGAAATACAAGGAATCAAACAACCAGTGCAAGTTCGCCCGATAACTGCCAACCAGCTAATGAAATGCATAAGGAAGGGGTGTCAGGTTTATGCTATCCAAGTAGGATATGCAAATTCCAAAGATAAATCAGTTTCCTTGAATAGTATTCCTGTAATACAGGAATTTACGGATGTATTTCCAGAGGAAATCCCCGGACTACCGCCACGAAGGAATATAGATTTTACCATTGAACTGATACCCGGGGCTGCTCCAGTATCAAGAGCACCATACCGAATGAGTACACCAGAGCTGACAGAGCTGAAAATGTAATTGCAAGAGTTATTAGATAAGGAGTATATTCGTCCTAGCGTATCCCCATGGGGAGCTCCAGTGTTATTTGTCAAGAAAAAGGACGGTACCCTCCGAATGTGCATCGATTATAGACAACTGAACAAGTTAACCATCAAAAATAAGTATCCCTTACCCCGGATCGATGAACTGTTTGACCAAGTAAAGGGTGCAACAGTATTCTCCAAGATCGACTTGCGATCAGGTTATCATCAAATCCGAATTAAAGATGAGGACATCGCTAAAACAGCCTTCAGAACGAGGTATGGGCATTATGAATTCGTGGTTCTGCCGTTTGGGTTAACCAACGCCCCAACAACTTTCATGTGTTTAATGAATGGCATTTTTCATCCATACTTGGATCAATTTGTGCTAATATTCATTGATGATATATTAATATATTCACGCACAATCGAAGAACATCATGAGCATCTACGAATGGTATTGCAGACCCTTCGAGAACATCAACTATATGCGAAATTTAGTAAGTGCGATTTCTTTAAGGAGGAAATCCAATACTTGGGTCACGTAATCACAAAGGATGGAATTGCTGTAGACCTAGAAAAGATTAAGGCTATAATGGACTGGCCTATACCAAAAGATGTAGCGGATGTCCGATCTTTCATGGGATTGGCTGGGTATTACAGGAGATTCGTAGAAGGCTTCTCGAGAGTAGCCTTTCCCATTACCTCCTTACAAAAGAAAGGGAGGGCATTCCAGTTGACCCCAAATTGCCAAAAAAGTTTTGAGCAATTAAAACACCTGCTCACTACAGCACCAATTTTAAATATAGCAGATCCTCATAAGGATTATGTGGTCTGCACTGATGCCAGTAAAGAAGGATTGGGAGGAGTCTTAATACAAGAAGACAGAGTAATTGCATATGAATCACGTAAATTAAAAGATCATGAACAGAAATATTCTGCCTATGACTTGGAACTAGCTGCTGTTATACATGCTCTAAAGATGTGGCGGCATTATCTTATGGGCAGAAAATTTTTACTGCTCACCGACCACCATAGTTTGACCAGCTATTTCAGTCAACCTACTCTAAACGCTAGACAAGCGCGGTGGATGGATTTTCTGAGTGGTTTCGACTTCAATATAAAACATTTGCAAGGGAAAACAAATAGAGTAGCAGACGCTTTGAGCAGACAAGTGCACAGTTTGTATGAAGTTTCCATATCTGGATGGGAAAACCCCTTCTTAGACATAATAAAGAAAATTGCAGAACAAGATACAGAATATCAGCAGTTAAAACAGCAAATACAGCAAGCTGCTAGAAGGGACAGCCAACAGGAATATACTACAGATGATGCGGGGATTGTCTACTTCAAGCAAAGAATATACGTGCCTAATCAAAGCAAAATTAAAAATTTGATTATGGATGAATTCCACATCAGCCATTATGCTGGTCACCCGGGTTATCAAAAGATGATAACCGCAATCCGGAAGGAATATTTTTGGCCAGGAATGAAAAAGGACATTGTGGAATATTTGGCACGGTGCTTAGAATGTCAGCAAATTAAAGCTGAACATCAGCATCCAGCAGGACTGTTGCAACCCTTGCCTATTCCAGAATGGAAATGGGAAATCATTTCCATGGATTTTATTACGGGATTACCCAGAACAAAGAAAAACAATGATTCCATTATGGTAGTAGTGGATAAATTGAGTAAGGTTGCACACTTCATACCAGTGCAATCTACTTACAGGGCTGCACAAATTGCTCATGTTTTTATGCAGAACATATTCAGGTTGCATGGCCTTCCAAAAACAATAATTTCTGATCGGGATGTGAAATTCACATCAGTTTTCTGGAAGACATTGTTTGCTGATTTAGGTACTCAGCTGAATTTTAGCACAGCGTATCATCCACAAACTGATGGACAGACAGAGTGAGTGAACCAAGTGGTAGAGGACATGTTAAGGGCATATGTTATGCAACAACCCACACGATGGGAAGAATATTTACATTTGGTTGAATTCGCATATAATAATGGTTACCACACTTCAACTCAAATGAGTCCCTTTGAAGTCATGTATGGCAGAAAATGCCGTACACCCTCCAGCTGGGAGGGACCGGAAGATAAATTAAGTTTAGGACCTGACATGCTTAAAGAAATGGAGGACATGGTAAAAAGAGTACGTGTTAATCTGAAGGCGGATTAGGATAGACAAAAGAACTTCGCTGATCGAAAAAGGAGATTTAAGGAATATCAGGTTGGGGATCATGTGTATATTCGAATTCAGGCCAAAAGAAGTACCTTACAATGGGCGGGTTGCGCTAAATTGGCACCTAGATATTGTGGACCCTTTCAGATATTAGCAAGGATCGGACCAGTGGCTTATCAACTGGCCTTGCCAAGTCACATTCGAGTCCATAACGTATTCCATGTTTCAGTTCTAAAGCAGTATGTGTATGACCCTAAGCATGTAATCCGATGGCAGGATATACAGGTGGGGTTACTGATATAATTAAGATTCAAACAAGAATCCTATTAAGAAGGAAAACTAACTTAGAAATTGTGTAATGCAGGTCGAACCGAAAGGAGAAGTGCTGGTCGAACCGCTGAGCATCCTCGACCAGAGAGAAGTGCAGCTGCGGAAACGAGTTATTACCCAAGTTAAGGTACAATGGCGACATTTTGGTCCCGAGGAGGCTACTTGGGAAGACCAGGAATTGATGAAGAAAACATATCCAGACCTATTCATGACTGTAAAACACCGGGACGGTGTCCAATCTCAGGGGGAGGAGATGTAATGACCAAACAGTTATATAGGTAAATTTCTAATTTACCGTGCTAGGTAAATATGAAAAACGGGATTATTACTTTATTAATATTGAAATGTTATTTATTCGAAATTATCAATTAAAGTAATATGGAAGTGACTTTGTAAAAAAAAGTTATTTTACTTCTTCTTGATTTTTAAAGAAACGGTTTCCAGTAAAAGGGGCAACCCTAACCACCTTCCCTACCATAGAAATGGAAAAGAGAAAAGGGAGGCCTGGGCTGTTAAAGAACAGACAGGAGGAAAGCAAGGGGGAGGGAAAAAGGGTACTATGTCTGGTGAAGATCAGATGGTACCAGCACGGTTGTGCATCTAATTGCACTGCTGTTAGCGTGCATCATCTTGCAGAAGGCAGTGGCCTGCAAGCGAGCTTGGGGGAGAGAGTCAAGTCGAAATGACTGATCTCGTGGCTGGGAGGATAACAAGCTCTACAGAGATTTCTTCAGGTTGAAAAAAGCAGAGAAATAAATCAGGCACGGTACAGGTAAGTTACATATGGTTATGGTTACAGTACATAATGTAGAAATTGTTCTTTCAGGTAAAGACTTTTTGCTTATCTGTAATGTAAGACCTTTTTTTTTCGTTATCTGATAATGGGATTGTCTTATAGAAGTGTAGAAATTATTGTCTACAATAACTGGAAAGATTGAGATAAAACGAAAGGAAAATAAAGTAGGATAAACAGAATAGTTTATCTATTCATTTCCTGTAAACAAATTAAAACTGTTAAATTAACTTTCCAGGTGAACTGTTCCGTAAATGAGTATCCAGACTCAGAAAAAAATTAATACTTGGAATTCCTAGTGATTAAGAAAGAGAAAGAAGAAGTACATTATACAGTCCATTACAATATGAACATAATTTAAATGCCATATACTATTTTGTTAATCAAGCCGGACAGTAAATAGAAAAATAAGCGAAATGCAGAATCAAGTAGTATTAAGCAAATAACATTCTACTCATAAAAGAAAAAGCTAGTTACCAGGGACGGAACCAGGAGGGTTTGATCCCCTGGAATTTCACTCCTCGGCATTCCTACCGTGAGGATACTCGAGGCCAGCTCAGGCTCATCTCCGAAGGAGATAATGGAGTCGGCCGAAAACACATATATTGTAGAAAGAGCATAACGAGGAAATAAATAACCAGATACATGCAAGTATTCTGTAACATGCCATATACAGTGAGTTTGCTTGAACTCTGTCATGAACCACATTGACAGGAGATTATAAACAAATAAAACATAGGTCGAGGATTTAGAAAACGACATTATCATTCGTATATGTAAAACGACAGTCATTGAAAGCAATTCTGTGGGGCGTGTTCCACCCCAATAGATAGGAAAACTTTCCTCGCCACCGGATATGTATACATCCGCAGGGACTGTGCGTTCAATTAACCAACAGAGGAATATATATTTATATATTTCGAAACTGAAATAAGGCATGCCGTTAACCTATTAAACAAAAACCCTCATGAACAAATCTTGTAATCGAAACAAGTAAACGCAAGGCAAACACTGTCCAAATGTGCAGAGAAATCAGGACCATAACATTAATAATCAACTGCGTCATGATGGTGTGGAATCATACATAAATAAAACAGTTAAAAGACACAGTATAAACCCTGATGAATCCTGCAGAACTGAAATTCGAGCACCCCGAGTCATTATTCGCTCTTCGGGTGGTATCGAACAGGCTACACTAATACAAATGTTTGATTTAATAACAAAATTATCCACGGCCACCCGAGAAAGCTCGAGTCGACTCAGACTCTAAACCCCAGCCCAGAACTTAATGAAATAGAGCTACCTAGGACAGACCCTAGTATTATGAAACCCTCTAAAACCAGAGAATCTCGCCGTGGTGTCACAATTCGAGCAGGTCTCATAAAAGTTCGGAGGATACCCCTGACAGAAAGAAGAGTAATTTCAGACCTAGTTCAAAATAATGAAATACATAACTCAATGGTTGAAGTAACTTACCCGGAAATGCAAGGAAAACCGAAGTTCTGTAACCTCCATTGCCGAACCCTCGCCTCCAGTGACCTGACAAAATCACCACGCATGGCTGAGCAAACAAAAGCATAATGAATAAATTAGCAGTAGTAAAACTGTGGTTCTGTACAGAGGAAAATGTCACGTTTACCTGAGGAAAAACTCGTCATGTCGCCGTTGAAAAGATGGACATCACAGAGATCTGGAAAGAGCGCGAACATCATAACCTGGAGGTAGCTGCATCAACATCGTCCTCGACGGAAATGAATCAGGCTAGCCGAGGATAAGATTGCACCGACTTATAGTTGAATAGGGACGGTATTCCTCAGCCAGAACTAACCAGTGGCGGCAGAAGTTGCCCCGCAACAAAAATGCAAATGCCGTGAAACCCTAACCCTCCCGTTTTGTTTCAAGAGCTATAATCCAGAACCGTCGATCTGTAAGGAGAAATGCTGAGCGTGCATTCTGGATGGATCCCGAGGGGTTCAGGGTTTATTAAAAACCATTAATATCCTCCAGCTACCGGTTGCACACTCCAACGACCGTATCAGTGGAGTAGCGCGGAGCGGCCAGCTGTTCTGTCGGAACAGTAAATGTAATACCATTCAAAGCCAGCTAAACCAACAGTTGTATATTTGGCATTAAATGCTACTCCAGATGATAGCGGAGGAGTAGGGTGACATGTCATATGTGTCCACCATATACATAGGTCAATCACCAATCCGTGAAAAAAAAAAGATATGACTATTTTATGTATTAGTTGTAACATTTATTTAGTACGAAGATTATGATAGTTGGATTAATTGTGAAGTTCTTTAATAAGCAATTATATATATAT